>JASSUY010031350.1:52144-128727 GCA_032466535.1 Forpus xanthops | reverse complement strand
TGGCTGTGGCAGCAGGAACAGAGACAGCAATCATACAATGTGTGTCTTATCATTAGGCTGAGTGGACTGAGTGTTAGGTGGATTTTCCTGGAGAGAAACAGTGCCAAGGTCTCTAATACTGGTACATGATTCCTTACAAACTCAAATGTCTCAGCTCTCTGCACCTAGAAGGAAAGTTCAAATAATGCTGTATCATATGAAGACACCTACATTGGTTCTTGCAGTTTTCCTAAGGCAGGAGCAGAGCCTCCCTGAAGTATGCCAAGAACAGGGAGAAAGCTGTTGAATGACTTTGAAAAGCAAATGTCAAATGACCAAGGAAAACAAAAGCACTGATTTGGCTTTTATTTTATTTTGAAGTGGGGAAGGAAACTGCATGAAAATGAAAATAAAACACAGTGTAAAAGTATGACCAAGACCAAATTCCGTTCTTAGCAGAGATCCATGCAGCAACATTCAACTATGACAATGGAGTGGATGGTTTAGTGGCTCCCCCCTAAATGCTGGTTTGGGCTGCAGCTTGGATATGAGTTTGGAGAGGGAAAACAGGGCTGCCCACCAAAGGCTGCCTTTAACAAGTTGGCATCCGAATTCCCATCAGTCCAAAGTTCTAATGAGAGTTTTTCAGCCCTTCATTTTTGATTTCCATAGTACCTCTGTTAGTGGCCCAAACCTCAGATATATTGCACAGTCTTCACTGAACACTGCTGCTCCACTGCCTGCTGCTGTACTGTCAAACTCATTGGGGATAACATGTCATGTTTCCCTTTCTAATCAGCTGGATATCACTCAGAAAGCTGGGTTAAGGAGAATGTTTTCCTCAGGCACCAGCTTTCCTTGGTAGCAGGCAAACCTCAAGCCTTGTAATACTACTTGTACATAGCACTTATATAGCTTTACATCTTCAAAGTGCTGTACTAGCATTAAGTAATTATCTCTCTCCCTAATGGCTGTTAATGCTGGCCTTTCACAAACCTCCCCCAGCTCCCCAAGGGTCATAGCTAATACAGCAATAAGCTGCTCAAAGGGGGTGGCTGGTTATCTTGCAGGTCTACAGGCTTGGATGTGTAATGAGGCTGCAGAGGAGGGGCCAGGTACCCTGGAGTATCAGAACCATGTGGCTGTAGACCAGGTCATGCACTTGGGAGTATCCATTAGAAAAGAACAGAAATTAGTAGGTTGTACTATAGGTGGCACTTGAAACAGAGACAGAAAAAACTTTGGCTGCTAAGAGGATAGACACTGATTCCTCTACCTATTGCCAGGATAGTACTGCAAACTGAAAGAGCAAAGAAGTGGGAATAACATGTCAATGTGGGCACAGGGATTTGATCTAGGGAGAGGAAGTTAGAGAGCTAAAAATGTCAAGCAAAGCTAGACAGCCATGGCAATGGGATAAAGAGGCTGGTCTGCAGGTCTATGAAGCATTAAAGTAACAAGGAGAAAAGGTTAGCTTGGCAGCATCATAGGATTTATAGAGAGAAACAGAAGACGATTTACTTGTCTTATTTGCTTGAAAGCAAATCCCTCTTCCAGGTTGTGGATGTTGCAGTGCCACTATCTGAGGACATATTACTCTTAGGGGCTTTTAGAAAATGAAGCTGCATGATGGCTAGGCTCCCTCATCCCTGGCTCCCAAGGGAAATGGAGGAAGATGGGATAGGAAGACGACATGACTGGTTTAGAAAAGACTCAGAAGTAGCACGTTCCTGATGACCTTCAGTCTTGCATGGTCACTTATTTGTGAACCCTGCCAGGCCCAGCTCTGAGCAAACAGGTTTGGCTGAAACAGAAAAGGATGCTTCACTCTAAAGATGTGGTAGCGATTGTTTCCAAAGCCAAAGATGTGCCACGTAAACTGGCTTTGAAAAAATAAACCACAGAATCCTTTTTTTCAGCCTGATTTAATAGCATCATTTTGCTTTTATGCTTCTGGCAAATAGCTGGTCCTGTAAAAGAAGCACGTATCTGTGGGAATCACGTGCAAGTCTACAGTGGTGTAACACAGCTCATAGCCACTACATGTTGTGCAAAGGATTTCCATCACCCTGGACACACTCTGTTTCCTATGGCATCTGTAGCATAATCCCTCTGTGCTCAGCTCTAAATCATTTTGCTACATCAGCAAATAACAGTGAACGGCTCACTGCAGACCAGGAAGACTTGACTTAATGTTCACTCACTATACAGCTTCAGAGCAGGGCCTTTCCTTGCCTTCCTGCATCTGTTTCCTCATCTGTGAAATGGGAATTTTAATCCTAATCAGTTTGCGAGGGAAGCAGTAAGGGGTAGTCAAAGGCAATGCTTTAAAATGTAATAGTCAGCCTTATGTGCTAGGCTAGGCACAGGAGTGGTTTTATGGTACAGTTGCCTGTTTTGCTTATAGCTAGTTGGTTAGTGCAAGACTTAACATTTGCACTCAAAAATGTGGCAACCTCTTTGAGATGCAAAAATACCTCTGCAAAGAATAACTATGAGCATAGCTGAGCCATATTTTGGGATGCAGACATTTCTTGGAAGTGCTTGGGTTTGCTTTTGTCTTTGTGATTTTTTTTTCCCCAAATTAATTTGATTATTAGTTACCACCAGATTAACTTTTAGCGAAAGAAATGTCTCACATGGCAGACAGGGTTGGAAGAAATGCTTTGATAGTCCTTGGACTCCATCATATGAGCTAAGCCAGGACTGCCATCACATCCTTGTGTTGACCGTGGGTGTCACTTTACTGGCAGTCCTTCACCAAGGTGTGTTAGAGGAGACCAAAGACCTCAACTTTGACTTATTAGAGCTGAGATCAGACTGGTTTCTCAGCTGTGCTTTCAGGGCCACATCCTCAAGTGATGTAAATCAGGGCCCACCCATTCAAAGAATGCCACTGTCATACTGTTTGTATGAGCTGAGGAGACCTAGTTCATAGGTTCTGAACTGCTGTAAGACCTGTTCAAAAGGGAGTTAACTGTGCTCAGTACATTGTAAGCTCAAATGATCCTGCAAGATTCAGGATATTGCAAATCTGGAGAGTTTTGTTAGTAATTATTTTGAGATTGCTGGAAAACTTAAAGGAGAATAAAATAAGCATTAGAACAAAACAGTTTTTTGCAGTCAAGTTTGATGGATGTCCTGGTCTATTGGTAACATTTCCTCAGCGCCCTTCACAAGAAGGGAAAACAACTTGTAAAGCTGGGAATGCAGGAAAGAGCTAAAATAACAGCCAGGATTTCAAAGGAACAGAGAAAAGCATATTTCCATTTTCATTACGGGAGAACATTCCTGGGAGTTCAGAGCAGTAAGATGAGAACACACCACCAAGCCATCTCTAAACACAAGCTGTAGAGCCGCAATGAGCTTTTTATCTTCATGCACTGCAGTTCTGAGCACTTGGGAAACAAAGAAGTTCCTGAGACTTTTAAAACTCCTTCTCTTTTTTGAGGGAGGGTGTGTTTCAGAGGTAGAAAAAGGACTGTTCTGCAGACCTCCAAGGACATCATGCAAGCCTGGGTCCAAATTCTGTCAAACCCCAGCAAAGTCTGACTCCCACCCACTGTGCAGAAAGCCTGCAAAGCATCATACCCATTTCACACCCTACTCTATCACACCTCCCCTCTTGCTTCCAAGCACTGCAGTGTGTCTCGGTACTGACCCTTCCCTACATCACTTCTGCTTTAATCAGGGAAAGAAACCTGTGGCAGCTTGGGAAAACTGGCAGCTCAGAGGAGAGCTTCTGTTTGTACAAGAAGCAATCTCATTATTTTCAGTAGATACACATGGTGGAAGCCTAAATATCAGATACCTTCTCCCCTCATCCCTCATAGGACCGGAGAGATTTCAGTCTGTTTGATTCAGTTGTGGTGCTACAGACTTACTAGCACTTGCCGTTTTGGTGTCCATAATGAGACAAGCCGCCTTCCAAGCAGTGCCACAGAAGTGCTTTTTCTCATCACCACTAAACCCTCAGACACTTTGCCCCCAGCAGAAGCGAGTGCTGGAGGCTTGCAGCCATCCTGCTTCCAGCACCGGCTGGTCTTATCAATTAGCTATTTCCCCACAGATGGTGTTTCTTATGTAGAAGGACAGAACAGAGAAAAGCTTGTCCTGCTCAGAGATACTTGTTTAGACATCTCTAGTGAACCCAAAGGTAAATCCATCTGCTTTGAAACCGTCTGCATGTTTCCTGCAAACCTGCTGTATACCTGCTGGATTCATATGCCCTAGGGAAAGGTAGATCTTGCCTAAGAAAGTGTCTTTCCCTGGCTTGGCATACCCCAATGGGACTTTGCCCTCTGGCTCTTCCACTTCCAAACTCTCCAAAGGAGCTGGCTTTCCTGCCTCCATTATATGCTTGGTATATACCTGCCTATAAGAGCCTATTCTTTACAAACAGACTGCCTTTTTGCAGTGTGGTCCTGCAGTCACTTACATATTCAAAGCACTCTCTGAAAGGGCCTGTAGCACAGTTTTATGAGCACAAAATCTTTTACGCCATTAGGTGATGTGCAGATGCCTGTGCATGGCTTGCAGAAAACCTTACTGAAGAGGAACAAGCCTCAATCTGTTTCTGGTGGGTGCTTCAGAGGCCCTGCAATACTCAGTGCAATATTTGTTTGTTGCCTTGCCTCCTAGTTCATCAGACTTTGAGGTTGGAGTAGGCTGTTGGTGTTTTGTCATATGTTTCCTTTACAAGCGCATTTTGGGAGGAGAGCACATCGTTTATCTTGATACATCCTCCTTATCCATCATGTTAACCAGGTGGGATTGGCGGGTGAGCCCATGGGCGGTAGGGAGGGAGGCAATAGCCAGCCCAGCATCTTTAGCAGCTCTTTGTTGATGGAGCTCACAGGGAGGCCCTGAGTTTGTCACCACATCACTTCAGGGTTAACCCCTTCCTCAGCGCTCTCATCACTCAGATTTCCTTGTGCCTTTGCCCTCACCCAGGTTGGAGGACACACCATGCTGCCTATCCGCTGGATGCCTCCGGAGAGCATCATGTACAGGAAGTTCACGACAGAGAGTGACGTCTGGAGCTTTGGGGTGATCCTCTGGGAGATCTTCACGTATGGGAAGCAGCCCTGGTTTCAGCTCTCAAACACAGAGGTACAGCAGTGCTTAGACACCTCATCTGGAAACTACTTTTTACTGTGCTACCTTTCCAGATTGCTTGCAAAGCAGTTCGTGGTGGTCCCCCCCCACCATGGTGAAACCATGGCAGAAATGTTATTTTCATTTAAGAGATGGGTAAACTGAGGCATAAATGAAAGATCCCTATCAAAGCTGTATACTGGCTCATCCTCAGTCTCTCCCTTCTAAGTTCCTGACATACCTCCACAACAACCACATCTGGTAAACTCTTTGGGTGATGCCAGTATTGGAGCTACCCAAATTACTGCTGGGATCTAAGTTATTGTCATGCTCTGAATTTCCTTTACAGCTGACGCTTTTGCTACAGTCTTCAGTTTGTGAGAAAGTGTTTGAAGCCTCTTATATGTGGCACATTTCTGTGGGGCTTTTTGCCATGTGGATATCTATTATATTATCTGTTATATGTATCTATTCCAGTTCACTAAAGGTGGAATCCAGGGACCTGGCGAGTCCTTGTTATTTCTTTGAATAGCAGAAGTTGCAGCCCATAGGTATAAGGCTGCACTGTAAAAATGTTGAGGGAAGTCTGGCTGGGATTAGCAGGGTGTCAGAGCAGGGGTTTGAGGCACATCAGCAGAAATGCATTGGAAGATTTTTGCTTGGAACAACCTGCATTACATAGCAGTGTGTGGGAACCTTGCACCTTTTTATCCTACTGTGTATCTAATGGATTTCAGAAATTTCACCTTTTGTAATGAGAAATGTGCTTTTTCTGCTTTCTGGCTATAGATCCCTTAATTAAGTGAGTTGCAGAGATGGCAAATCCAAGGTGTTGCTTTACAGCTCTAATACTTGCCCATTCGTGTGCTCAATGGGCCCTGACTGTATATCCCAAAGTAGCACACGCAAACATTTTAGAGACACAAACAATGGAATCGACAGCGACAGAAGTTATTTGTCACGCTATTTAATGAGCTGCTCTTGCATTTCCCTGGGAAGGTAAATACAAACCAGCAAAACAACCACACAAACAAGCACATGTAGCTTGTACATGGGTGATAGGCATGCTGGAATATGACAGCTCAGCTATACCCATACTTTCTGCCTCAGTTTCCTTTGCAGGGCAATAGGACTGAGAACAATCACCCTTAAACTTGGGGGATGAGAGCTGGTTAAGATCTGCACAGATCCCTGGGAAAAAGTCTTGTTCTTCCTTTTTTTCTTGCTGTTTTCACTTCTTTCTGAGAACTGAGGTCTCCCACCCCACTACACACTATCCTGGTAGAGAGATGTGCAGAACTTGGGTGGCAGCACAGGACTGATACCTCCACCAGCTCCTGGATAGTGAGCCATCAAAGGAAGACTCAGTGTCAGCCTGACTGCAGAGCCCTGTGCAGAGGCAGGTTAACTGAGTCCGTGCCAAGCTCCAGGCTGCCAGGACAGGACTGTGAGCAATGATCAAGCTGATCAAGCATCGCTGCTGCTGTGGACATTAGCAAGGCTGGGACGCTTCTCATATGGCCTTATAGCCCCAAGAACATTTTTAGTAGGTTTTTACAAGGCTGGAAGAGACCCTGCCTGGACAGAGGAATGAGGCATGGCATCACCTTCTCTGAAAGCCTCAGCCAGTCCCTCAACTTCTATGTCCTTTCTTTGCCAAGGAGAGAAAGGGCCCACCACTGGGCTCCTGTGCATTTCGAGGATGTCCTGTCAGAAACCATAATTCACCTCTTCCTCCAAGTCACTAACTACTACCAGCTTCATGGCAAAGCAGGCTTCTCTGCATGCTGTGTCTTCCTCGCCAGCTTTCAGCAGGTCCCAATCTCTCCCCTCTGCATTTATATTCAAACAGCAAAGCGATAAGTATCTGTTGAGCTGTGTGGTAGACCCATTACTATTCATAAATGATAAATTCCAAACACCTCTTGCTGGGTGGCTTCCCTCAACACTCTGCTTGGGACCTGTGTTTATCTGCAGAGTATGGCAGGTCACTTTGCACACTGCAATGCTGGGACTCATCAACTCCATCCAAGGAGGCCAGAATGGTAATAGTAGCTCTCTGACAAATCATAGCTCCCTCCCCATTGTGTCCATTCCTTCAGTGAACAAAACATAAACAGACACTTAGGGGAGTCCCTTTCAATGTCATCCCTCTGAAGAGACTTTAATGCTATCCAAGAGCTCACATTTCTCTTGCTAGCAGCACCAACCTGACCCAGAGCATGGTTTTAGCACTGCAGATTTATTTCCTCCATCACACATGTGATTTGAGATGCAATTTTATTCTTTTAGCTGCTTTTCTATGTCAAAATGAAGCAAAGCTGCCCTTGGAGATGGAGGCAGAAAAAGATGCTCTGAACTCCCCATTGCAGAGCTCTTCTGGGTTTTGCAATGGAAAGGTCTCTTGATTTTCAGGGAAGAAAAATGTAATTTCAGCTGCACAAAATATTACTTTAGTTTGGGGATTTTAAAGCTTTTTTTTTTTTTCTTTCCCTTCTTCACTTAGCAGGAAAACCTGACATAATAAATTAAAACTTCATTTCATTTGCCTATGACCTCCTGTTTGGAGAGTGCCCTGAGCTGGGTAGGTGCTAAATGGAGAAGGTTTTTGGGACCTGCAAGACTGCAGCTGGAGACAAGCTTCTCACTGTAAAATTAGCATGAACAACTCACAAACGGGTGAACACTGAGGATCTGCAGACCTCTCAGGGGTCCTATTCACTAAATGATACCACATCAGCCAAGAAGTGGGACAGAACATCACCCAAGAGCCACCCAAATAGTGTTTAACACCTCTTTTCTTTCTTTCTTATAGGTCATTGAGTGCATTACCCAAGGTCGAGTTTTGGAAAGGCCTCGAGTCTGCCCCAAAGAAGTTTACGACATCATGTTGGGCTGCTGGCAGAGAGAACCTCAGCAACGGCTCAACATCAAGGAGATCTACAAGATCCTTCATGCTCTGGGCAAGGCCACACCAATCTACCTGGACATCCTTGGCTAGCAGTGGCCACTTGTCAGAAGTCCCTGCTCCTTCCTTCCCTCCTTCCTTTCCTTTCCCCCTCCCCAAATCCTTTGCCCCTCAGCTCCCAAGCAAACATCTTCATATAAACTCAAGTGCCTGCTACACATACAACACTGAAAACAAAACAAAACAAAAAGCAAACCAACAAAAATCCCACAAAACAACAACCTGTAAGGCAGTTTGGCTTATATATATTTATAGATATCTCTCTATATATAACTTCCACACCAATACAGAAAGAAGCTGCTGTTACAGAAAAATGAAAGACTTAAAAAAAAAAAAAAAAAAGGAAAAAGTCCCCAAGATAAAAGTACTTAAAAAGATATATAATTAAAAAAAAATGGAGAGAAAGAAAGGAGAAGGTATCTTTCCCCCGAGCAATAAAGCAGTGGGTTGTAACCCTGCTGTGAGTATGGTTCGGGTTGCTGGGCAGTGCTTTAGACTGGCTACTGCAGAGATGCCATCCAGGGTAGAAGCCCTGGGAGGAAAGCTTTGCCCTGGTTGTATGATACGCACTGAATGTGTTGAAATCAGTCCTCCCTTTTCATCCTTGTCTCCCTCTCTCCCTCCATCCCAGCCCACAGGTGATGGGCACAAAGCCAGGGCAGTGCCCCTGGATGAACTCTCTTTTACCAAGCCCTTCCCTCCCTCCCTTCCCCATGCCTCTCTGCCTTCCTGCCTTTTTTCCTCCCTCCCAACATTTCAGGACAATTTTTCTAATTTGCTGATTCTTAAATGTATAGACTCAAGGCTTTTGAACACACAGTCGAAGGATTGTGGCACCTACGGGTAAAACGCATCGGGAACCAGCTGCCCTCCAACAGACCACGAGCCGGCCTGACCCTGACCCTCCTGCCCCATGTTGGCTGCTGCCAGGGCTTGGGAGAGCAGCGGGACCAAAGCAGCTGCACCAGGGAGTCGAGAGGAAGGTCCTGGAGACCCAGTCCTGAATCATCCCCAACCCTTTTCAGTGTGCAAGACAGGGCACCCAGTGCAGCAGGGACAACCACTGCTCCAACGCCTCCTTTTTCTCCTCACCCTTCTGTTAGTGGCCATGAGGCTGTGCCCCCTTCCTCAGCTCTCTACTCCAGTCCGCGGTGTAAATCTTCAGCAGACAGGATTAAATCCCTGCTCCCCTCATGGAGGGGAGGCTTGGAGAGTGCCTGCATCCCAGCTGAGCACGCCTTTGGGGTCAGCAGACCCCAGCAGTGCTTTTCCTCCCCATCCTCTTCCCTTCCCCATCCCTGCCCCAGTGCCTCAGTCCAAGCCTCAGGCACGAGCCAGTGGGGGACAAGGGAGGGGGACAAGGCTTGTGAGATGGCTGGGATCCTACCAACACCTGCCTGCAGGCCCCTTGCCATTCTCCTCACGTCCCCATCCCCTGAAAGGATTGATGCATCTGCCTTTGAGCTGTTGTGAAATGCAGAGGCTGAAGAATAACTCCACAGGCAGCCCCGGGAGGGGGGGGAAGGAGGGGAAGGTGCTGTCGGGAGCAGACGGCTCAGCGGATGGCCACAGTGGCCAGCCTTGCATGTCAATGAGGATAAAGGCCTGACAGGCAGCAACAGGGGGTGGTGGGGACAGGGAGGGAGAGACAGAACCATTCTCCCTGCAGCCTATCTCCCTGGAGCAGGAAACAATCCCAACCTGGGGAAAGGCTGAGTCAGAGGCTGAATCCGGTCTGGGCTGAGAATATAAACCCTTTCTGGGTCTTTTTCTTTTGCTGTGGCTAAGGGAGGATGAGGGGGAATCTCAGCTTAGCAGCTGCTCTCAGGAGGACAGGAATGGGTGGCATAGGCATTGTCAAGGCAATTTTGAGAAGGGAACAACTGCTGGCACAAAATAGCCTGCTCGGATGTGGCTCTTGCCTGGAAGGGAATGCAGATGGGGGAAAAAGAGACAGAAAGGATCTTGGCTCCTTCTTCATGGCTAATATAATGTTCACGGCCAGGATGCAAGGGGATATAGGTGACTCTGGTTATGGCTGGCTACTGAAAGGGAAGATTTTGCATCCTCTCCTTATCCTGTCTTTTGCCAGCCTATACTTCCCACCCATGGCTCTGGTATGACCTGACTTAAGGTTTCAGACAGAGCCAGGGGTCACTGCTGCAAGGAGTTTTGTGGTGGCAGAAATGACCATGGGGTTATTCTGTGCTTGTGTAAGGAGCAGTGGCAAACCGGGAGTGGGAGATGATGAATGGCAATAAGCTGTAATGTGGGAGTAAAGATGCGACCTTCCTCTGCATACCAGAGAGATCTGGGCTACTGGGATAGACTTGTGCCTGTGGAGGCTGGACAGAGTTCTGCTGAGAAGGCAACCAGCAACTCACAGCATGGACACCTGACATGGTATGGTCAGGAGCAAGGGTGCAGATCGGCACTGTCAGTCTGCACACAGGAGCAGTGTACCGTGCAATCCCTTAATAGTAGGATCCCTCTTTGGGAGACGACATCCAATTTTCCTCATCACCTCTGAAAGTGGAAAAGATTGGCTGATGACTTGCTAGTCCTGGCCTGCATGAAGGCTGCTTTGGCTAAAAGGACTGGAGATTCTTTGCAAGGGGAAAGCCACTGATGTCTATTAATTGCCCAGTATCTCCAAGAGAAAACCCTTCCTTGGGGCTGCCTGTCTCTTACCCCAAATGGCTTCTTGCTCTTGTGGCTCCCAGGCACTGTACCAGATCGTGCAAGGCCCCATTCTATCCACCCCTCTCTCACTCTTATCCTCTTATTTCCTTTTTGACCAATGCCATGGGCCTTTACACTATCAAATTACCTACAGACACCTCTGATGAGGTCTCCTTGTCACCATTCTGCACAGCAGCTACATCCTCCTTTCCATCCTTCTTTCTTCCTTCCCCTCCTTCCCAGCACCACCATGTCCCTTTTGCCACCTCTTTGTACAGTCATGACAGTGAGGTGAGCTCAAGAGCTGAGCATGACATCAAGCCTTGGTGCTACATGGTTAGGAATAAGTAGTTCATGAAAGGCAAGGAGATGGGTCCCCAGAAGATGTGAAGTTAATAGACCATGGTTTAGACTGTTTGTCTGCTTTACTGTTAGTCCCACCAGGTGCAGTGGCTGTCAGAAAAAGGTCCTTTTGTCAAAGTTAATTGTGAACAATTGCTCAGAAGAGCAGGATAAGCTGCAGTTTTGCAGTGAAACATCACCCCAGCTGCTGCTGCTCTGCTTTATTCCCCTTGGCCTGTTGGTGCTGGATGGAGATTTGTTGAGGAGATGGAGGAGGTCGTTTTTTTTTGTCAGAAGACATGATGGAAACTGCTGCATCCCTTTTTGGCATGCCAGTTTTGGAAGGGAAGAGGGAAAGCAGCTGTGCTGAGTTCCTGATGAACACCCTGAGACCTCATTCCCAGAAGCATCTTCCCTGGACCACAAATGGAGCTGCTCATCAACACGGGTGGCAGTGCTCTACCTTGTAGGAAGATGGGGTCTGGAGTGGCCCTGATACCTGTGAGGGGAGGAAGAAAAGCAGATTTTGGGGAAAACTCTCAATGAGTGTCATAAACCTGAGTATGGGGACTGTTTGGAGGCAAGGAGAAATGAGTTCATGCTCCTCCTTCATTTCCAGGAGAGATACTTCCCATTGCCGTGTTTCTGCTGAGAGCAGAGATATTTCCCTGCTGCCTGGGAACACCAACAGGTCTACTCACTGATATGAGGCAATCCAGGCCTAATCCCCATCATGCCCAGGCAGATGGTCCAACCACCCAGCCTCTTCCCTCTGTAATGGAGCTGGGAGGAACACTGGTTTGAGTGCTGCTGAGAAGGGGCCATGGAGTCTTCCACATCCCAGCTTCATCCTGCTCCCTAAAATTAAAAACTCTTAGCACCACCAACTCAAGCCACCCAAGGGTGTCACTGAAATGAAGCTTTCTTGGAGGTGAAGGTGCTATTTTGGTGCACAGTACAGATGGCAATCATATGCCAGGGATGCAAACTGTGGGCAGCAAATGTGGCTCCAGCTTTAGGGTCTCATCAGTGACCCATCTTGTCGTCTCCACCCGTTACTTTTCCTTCCATCCAAGTCTGTCAGGTTGCGAGATGAAAGCTAGAATGTGGCAAAGGGAAGACATGTAATGATCTGACAGACTGAAAGTCCATCCTGTCTCCCACAAAGCTTGCCCATCTGGTCTTTAATGTCCCTCAGTGCATGTATTTTGGGTGTGACAAAGAGCCTGCCTCATTGCAGGCCTATCCTCGGGTCCACGGGGTGCTCAATTGCAGACGGGTGATGGAGAACATGTGCTGCACAGGCAAATGTGAAAAATCTGGAATGCTGCTTGCTTGAGAGACATGGTTAGCTTGGAGCTGTCTGCTTGTCCCCAGGAGTGGGTGGAACAAGGTGAGAAAATATGTGGGAAAATAAAAAAGCCAAGGAAAGGGGAAGGCTGGGTTTAGAAAACAAGTGAGTATCTTGGGTTGGGAAATGGAGACTGGTTTCAGGAGCATGGCATTGAATTTTAAGTAGTACAGTGCATACAATCAAAACCAAAAGAAAAGAGCAACATACTGGAGCTCCGGGAAAAGTTGGCTATAATGCTGGGCACATACCGGTTTAAAAAGGAGACAGAAACTGATAAAAACAAGGGACCATTTATGCAGGTAGAAAACAAACGCTAGGGTTTGTGGTTATTTTTTGTGATAGTAAGAAGAAAATACAACTAAAAAAAAGGCCTGAAGAAGTTTTGCTTTTTTAGGGCCACACGCAGAAGCATAATACTAAATGAGCTGCTTCCTTTCATGTGAAAGGCTTTTATTTCCCAGAACTCAAACACGAGAGTTTCCTTTAGTTCAGGATATGGGTTGAAGAATGGGTCACTGCAAGCCGACATAACTAGAAGTAGTTCTGAAAACTTGATGACAGGTATTCATGTGTCACTGCATGGAAGTGGTATTCTGCTCAGTGCGTCATCTGAAAGAAGCTACCAGGAATAGAAAAAGAGAAAATTCCCCACTCAGCACTTCTTTCCAGGAGTGGACAAACCTGCTTGACCCCAAGGTGCCTTCTCCACCCCATCTCTTACAGCAGTACACATTTAATGTTTCTTTAGCTGCTAAGTCCTAAAAAGTATTTTCCCTTTGTCTTGCAAGCAGGGATATTGAGTTTCAAGTCTGAAGAAACACTCATTCTAGCTGGCAGTGTCGTAAATGACATAGAGACCTCAGTGGCAGCTCCAAGAGGAATGCAGGAGCATTCTGTCCCTCCTGCGCCTATTATTCCTTTACAGTACACTACTGAGTCATGAAGCAGCTCCCTGAGAGAAGTGATAGTAGTCCCATTGCTTGCAACTTTGAAAGACGGTACTAAGGAAAGAGAAAAGAGACCTAAGAGAAAGGACACAATCTCACGGCTTTCTTCAGGGGCTGGGCTAAGTGGGCTGATAAGTTGGTTTCAGATTGATGGTTTCAGTTTCTCACAGACCAAATCTGGCAGATGTTTTCAGACTAAAGGAGTGACCATTGGTTCCTCCTCCCTTATGTTAGTCCCACAATTGTAGCATCTCTCCAAGAGGAAAGGAGGGACAACAAATCTAGCCATTGCTTCCTCAAACCATCAGGAGTTCTCAATAGGAACTGATCTCCCGCCCAGCACAAGCGACTGATCCTACAACTGAGAACTTGAGCAGTTGTTCTGAGGGGTGTTTAACTGCTGAACTACTGGCTGCTTAGGACAAGGTCCCAGCAGGGAAGGACTGAAATGCCTCTAAAGAAAATCATAGCTCTGGGAGGCCCAGAAGTCTTCTGGCACATTTTTTCTTGCTCTCTGCTGGCTTCCAACCTCCCCAATCTGAGCTGCTTGATAGTTTCTGCATTCACTCCCTTTCAGAGCACAGAGCTGGTGAAGCTGTTTGATTTTGATGTGGTAGGTGAGATAAAAATTTCTCCCCCCTTGCCCTCTTCTTTTTCTCCCTATGTAGTTCCTGTCCTTGCAGTCTCAGGACTTCACTAGCAGAGTTTTTAAATGAAGCAAAAGTCTTAATGTGAGGTGAATCCCAAGACCACAAACAGTTTGGACTTCAAACAGTGAGAAAATTGGCGCCGAATGATTCCACACACAAAGCAGAAAACTTTCATTTCCTGCAGGCAGGATGGAATTGACTGTTATATTAAGACTTCAGAAGGAGCACTGCCCCGGAGTAATTTTACTGCTGTCAGGCAGTGTTGACATCTAGATTAACCTCTGTGCAGTGAATTTTACAGCAAAGCTCATTGTGATGCATGTGGTGTATCTCCTGTAAATCCCAGCTGAAGCTCATAGTGTCCCACCCTTCTGCACAGGAGAAGGGGTCGGGAAGCAGCTGCTATCATTTTTGACCTCAGCAGAACGTGACTCTAACCTCACCCAGGCCAGTTCTTCTGCAACTGATTTTCTACCATGCTCACTGAAGAGCATGTGTGTAGTAGCTCCATGTGTCAGTAGCTCCAGCCTATATATTTTTTTTCCTAATTTCCCCAAAGAGTTTTACATTACAAAGCTGACAATTTTGCCAGTGACAAACAGTTCCCTTCACATATCCACCCAGCAACACAGCCCTACTTAAAACCCACTAGTTAACCAGTGGCAATTAGCTGTTTGCACTGATTAACTCCAACATATACAATCCCCACACACAATACTCTACTCAGATGTGATCCAGAACTAAATGTCAGACAAGCTCGCAGCTGATGTGAGATGACGGCATCCAATCATACCCACCAGCCCACAGGCATACTCTTAACTCTGTCTACCAAACCAAAACTGCATGAATTAGAGAAGTTCACACAGTTCATTCAGTTCAAGTCAGAGGACATTTCTTGACTCCTGAACCAAATGCTTTTGGTGTTAAGTTGGAAGCCTAGGCCAGAGCCTAAAACCTTTTGTCTTTTGCTGTAAGAGTAGGTCGAGCAGCAAGTCTTTCCAGGCAGAAGCACAACAGCTTCCTCACCCTTGTGTGGGTAGAGACAATCCTGTCTGTGGATCTCAAGGTACATCTTTGAGATGAACTTTGTGAAAAATGAAAAAAAAACAAACACTAGCATCTAAAAATATGGAAGAGGAAGGGAAGGGTGTTTTTGTGTGTGTTTTTGCCAAACTGTCTTATTCGTACACTTATTTTCATACTCAGCCATTGCTCTGTAGTCATCTGCAGAAGACTGTAGGCAAGAGACAAGCTATCAGGTGCACAAAAAATCAGCCACTAACCCTAAGTGCAAAATCTCAACAGTACTTCTAGAAATCTCTTTCAGAGCCCACCCATCCTCTCATCCACAGGTCTTCATGGTAGGCTTACTGTTATATTTCACAAAGGCTTTGGATAGCTTATGAAGAGGGGACATGCCCATAGTTTCCTCTCATCTTCAGATGGAGTTGTGTGTCCCCTGGCATTTCTGTAATCAGGCCTATCAGGAAGATTGCTTCAAACTAATATTTACTACCCCCAATCAGAATACAGCTGAAAAGGCTACACAAAGTTATAGAGAAGGTCAAGCTGCTGCTTTGGACTGGAATTTGCTTTGGAAGAAGTTTGATGGACCAATTTAACCACCACAGCACATCAAAACCTGGTGGCTTCTTTTAAAAAGTAATCAGTATTGTATTTCGCTTTAGACATCCGTGCATTAGCGTTCTGCAAATATGATTTCCTCTTTGTTTGCATTATTGATGCCATAAAATGTTAGACACATTAAAGAAAAAAAAAAAAAAAGAGGCCAACCTTTGGGGTTTGGAATGATTCTGGCTGAATCGCACTTGGGTTGCTTTTCTTTTTATTTCCCATGGTAGTGATGAGCTGTTACTCATTCTGCTATTGCTTTATAAAGAGTTCTCTGTAAGTGTATTTACTCAGCCAAGTATATTTCAGGAAACACATAACCTTGATATTTTTTTTTTGCTGTACGTTGCAGTGTGTGTGTAAGTGTGTTGGGGGGAGAACAGAGGTGAAGGTTTTTACGAGACCCCTCCTTGTAGTCTTGTAGTATGTTGGCTTTATGCAGTGCTGAGTAAGTCCCCTGTGCTCATGTAGCTGGTTTGATTTAATCTCAAGTGTTGACTTTTGTGACCAGGATTTGAGGTCTTATGGTTTTGCACTGCCCAGAATCTGTCATCTGCTTTCATCACGCAGAGCCATCTGCTATCTACAATGATTCCTAGATGTCTATGTCACAGAGATTAGTTGAGGCTCAGGCATTTTATAGACAAGTTGTATTTCGTTCTGGTCCTGGATCAGTGTGAGTTTGTGATTTAGTTTGGTTCCTAAACCCCCTCCCATCAGAGGCTCACTGACTATTGTTCCCAAGGAAAATAGTATTAGCTGCTCAGTGCTTTTTCTCCCAGACCATTAAAGAGTACTAGCCTTGGCAGCCATATGCTCTCTGCCTCACCTCTCTATAATGAATGCTGTTCCATTGTCCAATTTTACTGTGAACATTTCGGAATAATATTTTCCCTCTTAAAATCTAAAAAAAGAAAAAAAAAAAAAATTCTTCCCAAGTGTTCTGTCTTCTTGAAAGTAAAAGTGAAAAAATAAGGTGGAATTATGGAATTATTCCCCTTACACAGGGATTTTCATCACTGGTAAGATTTCTTTTCAACTTTTTCTTCCAGTGACAGCAAGAATTGGGAGCAGCAGGAGAGGGACATAGGACCCTAATAGACCCTTGCCAGCTTTATATAGCAAACTCCCTGGCACCAGCTTTTCATGATCAGCTTCCTGCCCAGCTCTCTTATTCCTGCATCACTTCTGAGGAGTGACTTTCAGATGACCTTCAGATCTCCTCATCTTCACAGATCCATCTTGGGGGTATCCAGAAGGCTCAAAGAAAAGATAGCAGGCTAATGGGTGTGTAATTCAGTGTTTTCTTCCCCTTTTTCATGGGGGGAAAACCAGGGACTGGGACAGGATAGAAAAATTATTTTCCCCAACAGGAGTGATCCTGTTTCTTTGTAAACTCAGATATTTAAGATGCTATGCAGCTGTACCTATAAATATGCCTTGAAATGTTGAATGAGCACAAGGAGTCTATTTGATTTTGGTTTTATGTCTGTAATTTCTCTCACCAAGAATTCAGCTGTTACTGAGTTCCCAGCAGGTTCTTCTGATTGCTGGAGAGATGGTTAGGATTGATTCCGGCTGTGATCTGTTTGAGTCCAGCTTCACTCGTATATAGCTAGATTGAGACAATAGAAATCAGCAAGGGACTGAATTGTTCCCATAACTAAACCTTCTTGTGCAACACCAGGCTAAACCTTGAATAAGTTGAAGACCTGCAACTTTGTATGAAGTCAGTAAAGGCTGAGGACACTGAGAGTCAGTGAAGATCACTAAGATGTTAGAAACAGAACAGCAGGAGAGAGGAATAGAATTGCTACAAGAAAAAAACTCAAACATTACAACAGAAAAGACATTAGCTGGTTTGGAATACAAGAAAATCCACTACTGCACATGAGAAAAGACTCAGAATACTCACCTTGGCAACCAAGAACATTGGCCAACAGGACAGGAGCAACAATCTGTACCATAAACCTTCTCTCACTTTTAATTTCCGTTTTCTCCTTCATCTGCTAATACAGAACATATCCTGGCTTACAACTTTCTTGAAAACTGAAATTAAGAGGCAGATTTGGGAATGGAAAAGAACAGACCCTACTGGATGGTACAAAAGCTTTGTAGTGCAGCAGCTTTGCAGTAGCAAGTGTCTGGTGTGCACCTTCTTTTTTATTTAAATAGCACCTCTACCTGGTGCAAGCAGCATTCACAACGAGGAAAAACAAGGTATAAACGAGGATAAATCCAGTCCCCAAGAGCGACAATAATTAAGATCCCAGCGACGGCAGTGATCAGCACCACGGACAGCGCCAGTCCCGCAGCCGCGCTCTCCTGAAGGACCTGGGGAGCTCACATTGACACTCTCACCTTTCTCTCACCTTCTTTCCTCCTTTTTCTAGCGTGAAATTGCTACCCGGTATCTTGTTTTCAAAGTGGGATCGTTTAAAATACAAAACAATCAATCTAGTGTGAAAGAACAATTTTCCCTTCAGGATAAAACTCTCTTCTCCACTTTTTCCTGCATTGGTGTTCCACCTATGAAGACTCCATCTCTAATTTGGACTATGAAAGGTTCCTATCTTCTCATCTACTGGGACAGTTTGACAAATGGAGCACTATCCTGCTAGGCCTTCAGAAATTGAGTGTTTATTTTATTGGGAGCATCATGTGATCCAGCTTTAGCCATCAGCTAAACTTACTGTTGGTAAAGGGTAAACAGACAAAGCTCTTGGAAAATTCAACGTAAGGAGCATATAAATGACCCTGTCCCCCCAGAAGATACTTTGACATCAATCCATAGCAAAGTCACACTACTGTGCAGTGGGGAGTTTTCAGAAGTGTCCAGCAAATGTGAAGAACCTTGAAGAGAAGAGAAAGCATCAGCAAGCAAAGCTCCAAACAGAGAAGCAGTCATATCTCACATACAAAAAAGCAAGTACTTCAGTATCCAGCTTGCACAGCCTGCTTGCTTAGGATTTCATTCTACTTCTTTTCCTTGATCACACTAAGGAAAATAGACCTTTAAATTAGGATTTAACATCTTTTGAACCTCTTCACCATAGTGAGAAGCTATTGGGCAGGAGAATACAGGCCCATTCCATGCCTAAAAAATGCAGTATGAAGAAAAGCCAGAAATGTGTGACAGAAAGTTGGGCTATCCTCCCCAACACATGCTGCTTCCTAGAAGCAGTTTCCTCTGTATCCCATCTCCTACATACTCCCCAGCTGTACTTGCTGTTACTACACTGGGACATCTGCATGAATGCTCAGAGGCAGTGAGGACTGGGAAGTGCTTGAGACACAGGACCTCAAAACTTGTAAGTAATGATACTGAAAATGAGAAATCAAGCCAGACGTCTGATGCTTAGGGCCATCTGAAAGTCAGAAAGGATGAGCTGTCAGGGGATGGTAAAGCTGATTTAATCTCAGAGAGCAAATGGTGCTAAGGAAATGGAGCAAGGAAGCCTACAGGGACACAGGGAGAGGAAGGAAATGGGCAAGGACTTCATCCCCAGTGAGGGGCCAGTGATCATGAGGGTAGTGAAAGTCAGATGTGAACTGTGGCAAAGAAGAAAAGAGCCCTAACTGGGGATGAAGAGCCCCAGATGTAAGGAAGCAGTCACTACAAAGTTATGTGTGTGCATCTGAATGATTCCTGAAGGTTTCTCCAAACCTTCAGCTTTCCTGGGCTTCTCCCAGGCCCACCTCCCCTGATTCAAGGCCTTATAAACACCATAATTTCCACTGTATTCGTTCTGCTCTCTGATGGCTCTGGTTTCAATACAAGCAAGTGAGATTGTTTTAGTTCCCCTCACTCCCCCTTCAAAGCCCCATGCCCAGCCAGTTCCTTGTGTGAAGGAGAATTGCCTTTAAATTTTCTGCTAAACTAGGAGGCAATTTCTTGCATGAGAGCTTCATATAGATAGGCTTAAAGCAGAACAAAAATAAATAAATAAATACACTAAATTACCTCCCTCTCCCTTACCTTGTCTTTACAAAGTGCTATTTTACATAAGTCATTTCAATAGAATGGAAGGAATTTTTGTGCAGGCAAATGACTAATAGTGATTTAGCTTTCAGTGAGTGTTACAGCTCCTTCTGCTTCTTCTGGGTCAGGCAAGGTTTCCCCAGGTAAAGGTTGAGGATACACAACTTCCCTCAGGTGAAGGCTGTCTTGGGGCCTTCAGGCTGTGTTTAGGATTGTGTTTACAGGTTGCATTGTGCACTTACCTTTGGTATTTTCTGGAAGACTATGCTGAAGCAGACTGGAAGATCTGTGTTGAAGCAGTATTGTCTGTCAGTCACTTGTATGGCAGTATGATGGCTTAGGAAGAGAAACCATTGTAGTTTCCCATACTGGCACTAGGGCCACAAGGAGAAACACACAGCCTTCTGAAAACCACAGGGGTAGATTTAACCTCCAGGAAACTGCTCCTACTCCAGGCTGAACTGTTTTTCAGTGATGCAGGCAGACTTGGTCCACATTCTGGCAGGTGAGCTGGTTCTGAGAGGAAGGTGGGGCTACATCTCAGAGAAAAGATATTTTGATGGCATTTTTTGTTACTACTATTTAAACCAGCTTAATTTAATCTCAGTTAATATCACTGAAAGTCTGCATGATCAGAAAACAAATCCTCTGGTGATGTTTGCTGAATTGATTTTTTTGGGACAGACTTCTATTTACCCCATGCATCAATCCACATGTTTGCTTAGTTTGAGGCTTCTATCTTTTGAATCCTATTTGCCATTTTGCAACTGAATTGCTGGTTCTCAACCTTTTCCATCCTGCAGTATGCCCTTCTCCAAAACAAAACTCACCATTTTCCCCTGCTGGAAGCAGCCCAGGTTACCCCTCAAGGGAGAACCTGGTGAGAGCAAGGTGATCATGATCTCTACTTGCCCATCCCACCTCCACTGGCTCCAACTCAGAGGATGAGGAACCCTGATCTGAGTTATTTGCTAAGATAGGGACTCTGCTTCTCCCTTACTTTCCGCATCATGTGCAGGGTCTCTGCTTCTCCACATTGTGTGCACTGAGCATGCTGCTACCCTGGAAGGGGATGACTGATACAGTGTTGGACTTACAAGAAGACTTTTTAAAGTAAGGATTTGCAGTGAGGTCAAGGGACCTTTTAAAGTGCTGAGGTATTTACCCACCCCAGGCCTTCCTTTCCTCCCTGCCCTGCTTTGTCCTTTCCTCTCTCCCCAACCTTGAAATGAAACAGAAAATTATTTTTTTAAAACTGTGTCAATAATTTATGTTTAGTATAAAGGATGATTTAATGGCATCACCAAAGGTCATTTTTCTCATCTCCGTGTTACTACCCCAGCCCCAGAGGCTGTGCATCCTCTCTTCCCCTTAACTCCACTGCCCTCCCTTTCATCCACCTCGCACATCCCCCATCACCACCCCACCACAGCGTACCACACACTGGAAACCTGCTTCAGGTTCAGCCAATGACTGCTGGAGAACAGAGATTTCAAACTGAAACCTCTGCTCCAGACCACCACAAACTGGAACCATTTCCACATTAAAAACAGTCAGTTGCTGCAAATGACAGGCAGACTCATTTCTTGACTTACTTAAGGTTTTTTTTAAAGCCTTTTATACCTACTTATGTGCGTGCACCGCGTGTACACTGGTATCTGTGTGCACAGATGCACACAAATCTCTCTCTTAAATATAAATATATTGTATGTTAGAGCTGTAAATATTCCTTGGTCATGTGTCTATGTCTTCTTCAAAGTATCATATCCTCAGTGTTATGTTAACAACTCCATTTATTGATTGATGAAACTGTGTGTAGACCTGTACCCTCCTGACATAGTTTATGTAGCTCTCTCTTCTCAAATAAAGTACAAAACTACTACTAGCAGGTCCTCCTCTCCGTTTTGTTCCATGCGGAACATTCAGCTTTAACTGACAAAAGTCTACGCTGAGAATTAATGCAGTTTCCAGCTATTCCAGCAATGCAGGAAACTCCAGATGATGCTTTAGAACTTGTGTATTGTTGGGCAGGCCAACAAGTATTATGGCTGTTAATGAAAAGTAATAATCTGTAGGTAAAATTTTGTCTCAACTGCAGTAACTGAGGGTCTCACTATTGACCTGATTCATTCTTCCCACCTACTCCCAGGTACAGCTTACACCAACCATTGCTCACTTCATCATGGTAGAGACCACAGGAGTCCATGCTGCTTCTCCCTTTGTTAGTAGGTCTCCAGATCAACATCCCCCACAGTGCAGAAAGATCTCCTCAACTTGAAAGGATCCAGCCTGTTCCCTGTTGTGCTGTTGGTTTGCTGTTGCCTGCGCAGTTCAGCATACGAACTCAACCCACCTGGGTATATTTTGGGGCTTGGAACATGACTCAGGAACAAGGCTACTTGCTCCCCCTTGACTCCCAGCACCGGCTTTATGCTGAAATCACAGGGACCAGAGGATATTCACCGTTACAAGCTGAAAAAAAGCCTTTGCACAGATACACTTACTAGGCAAAACCATAAAGGTGATTTGTGAAGTAACACTTAATTTACTGCAACTGACACCAGATTCTAGCTGCCAGGAATTTGAGTGACAATTTCTATTTATTTATATCCTGCTATACAATATCTGCCTTAATGTTGTAAATTTTTCTGATTGGAATTTCACAGTGTCTGCCTGGATATTTATTGATCATAAAAGAACCTGCACAACCCGTTAAAGTCAAGGCAGGGAGAATGAATGCCAGAGAAATCACTCAACAAGATCCAGGTACCAGTGTCCAGGTAGCAGAAGATTCTCAGATGCTATTTTCGCACCATTATGTATTACTTAGGGCCAGCCATTAGAATTGCTTTTCTGCTGTTTCACAAAAGCCTCTTCTGAAACATTTCCAAGAGCCTGGTGTTGAGTTCCTACCAGCACCTCCATATAGACCCTGCAAAATGCCTCACTTGCAGTTCCTCACCATTGAGAAATCCCACCTTTACAATGAAATCTGGTGTTTTCACAACTCTTCACTAAGACAGCCCACGAGGGAAATGTTTGGCTCATTCTGCAACAGTTAAGACCACTTTCTTCTTAATTATTATTTTTGGCATGCAAAGACAGGAGCATAAAATTCCTGCCCGCTGGGGAAAAGCTGTGAAACTTTGTCCCAGATGGGAGTTCCCATATTGCCCAGTGAACAGTTTCTTATTTCATTCACAGCTTCAACTATGCAGCTTTCCAATGTCTCCAGTGCATTTTGCCTCTGGAGTTTGGGCTCTTTGATTTATATTTTTGTCTTGTTGGGATTGTTGGTTGTTTTTTCCTGTTAAGGGAGACCTTTGCTCCCCTGTGGAAATGATGAGTGTGCTCTGCTCAGCAAGTGTACACACAAACAGACCTCGGTCACAGCCAAACCCACCCTTTCCCCTAGAATCTACACGTCCCACCCCCAATCCAGTACATACCCACCTTCTCACCAACAGCTCTGCAGTAAGACACCTCTCACAACCCATTGCACATACGTATACCCCACTACTCCAACCCCCCACTCTTCTACCTACTCCTGCTCTTGTTCAACAAGAGCCTGCTCTTCTCTTCATAAATGCTGTGTTAGCTATTCATTCCTGCTGCTTTCTGAGTATCAAAACTAGGACACATCCTCATTTCTCATCAAACACAGGTCACTTTCCTTTCTTTACAGCAGAATAATATACCAGAAGCAATGATTTGCATTTCAACCACATTAGCCAAGCAGCCTGTTGGACAGGTTTTCCTTTTGTTACTGATTTAAGGTTTTTCTGTGATAGAGACATTTAGAAATTCCTTAAAAATACAACCAAGAAAAAAGAAACCTCACGATATGACCAAATTCTCCAGGAGTCACCTTGTTCTGCCCCTTCCCACTACCTGTTGCAATTTGTCTTTGCCTACTGGAGATGAAGTGATTACAGAAGCATGCAGCAGCTAGTGGAGTGTCTAATGGGCTGAGAATAAAAACATGAAACCACACCAAAATAATCAGCAGCCAATGTTGCCTACAACTGATCTGTCAGATTGTAAGCACATGCCTTGGAATGGACAGCATCCCTTGCAGGAACGTGGGTGAAGGAAGGACCAGATCTGCTCAGGGCTCCTTGCGCTTCATTCCTGCCGCAGCCACCCTGAATTGGCTCAGGCACACACAATAACCTTTTCAAGCTCCATAAACCACTTCACAGATTACCCTTTAGAAAGCAGGGAAGGCAAGCAGACCCCTGCATCCCCTCTGGGTAGAGGGAAAGGAGAGGTCCTGGTCTTCCCCCAGGTTGCAGAGGGAGTGAGATGAAAGGTTAACAGCACAATGTAATCACAAGGTAAAAGCACAGGGTGGGAGCAGGGGAAACGATTTCCTGTTAAATTGTGGCTTCTGTTATTCCCAGAGAAAAGCAGCAGGTATTCAGGAGCTTCTCATTAGCCAGTATGATTTCCATTAGGCTGTCTATTAACATTTTGTGGCTGTAATAAACACCTACATAATTAACACACACACAAAAAAAGAGCCCTCTCTAGGCTAAAAAAAAGTGGCCAGGAGAAGCTGGGAATAGCACAGGCAGGTTGGTTCCTGCCTGGAAATGTCAGTCTGCAAAAGGATTGCTCCTTCCGTCCTCCTGTGACAAATTCCCTTGCAGAGTTACGTTTTAATGTTTATGTCCTCCTGGCTCAGTCTAGGAGGATATCTACCTCTACTTTGCAACTGGAAAACACTGTTACAGAGCAAGGCAGAAATTGTCCCTGTAAGACCCCCAGGGGAGATCCAGGACACCCCAGTATTCCCTCTGCCACAGCTCTGAGCAACCGTTTCCTACTGAAAACTGACAGGGAAAGAAATCCCTTAGGAACACACGCATGATCTCAGGTAGTAGACAAGCCCCAGGAGCTCATACAAAGTCCCCATGGAAAGAAGATGGGGCTTGTTATAACTTGAGGCTTATTATAGATTAGGCTTGTTTATAACCATGAAGTACTCTAGCACTTCAAGTCCACTGAGAACTGATGAATGATGGGGAAAACAGGCACTGAGGTAAAATAGGACCTTCCCTATGCCTCAGTTACAGGCTCCCCATGCCTCCTCCATCCTGCTAAGGGCATGGGCAACCTTTCTGAGTACGGTACTTACACGGCGAGCTTGTGGCTCCTCCACAGCCCTCCTCCCTGTCAGTTGCTAAAGGTGCCACTACTAAGCCTGTGCACAGGAGATCGAGGACATGTCATTTTGACAGGGCTGCTTCTGTGTGTCACACCCCCCCCAACCACCTCATTTCAGACTCTTGCTACTAAGAATACATATGCCCTTTATCATCGCTTTGAAATAGAGAGAGACACTTTGGAATTCAATTAGTCAAACAGTTGCCACAGCAACAAAAAACATATAAACTTAAATGATTTATACTCACAGACACTACTTCAAATAAGAATAAATTTAATACAGCAGCTGGGAATGAAATGCATTGTACAATAAGAAAATTGTATTTTTTCTTTCCCCAAAGATAGGCTTCAAGGTCTTAATGCAATATAGATGAAAAAAGATATTTGGGCAGAAGGAAGCAGAATATATTGTGCTATATGTACAATGCCTGCTTGGAGAGTACAACACATAATGAGCATGTACATCTAATCACAGAGCTGCGATTCTGTTTGCAGACAGCCACAGATCAAAGATTGCAGCTAGCAAATTGACTGCTTGGTTTCACTTTCTTTCTTCAGCTCTCCTTCATCTCATGAAACCGCTCCTATCAGCCCCCAAAAGAGGGGAAAAATTAATCCACCCTTACTCCAGCAGCTTCCCATCCACTACAGAGCCAGGTCCCAGCCCGGTGAAGTGAGATTTGTCAGTTTTTCTAGCAGAAAACCTTTGATTCAACTATAGTTCTGGGACTCAAAGGAAAAAATAATCCCAAGTAATGTGCAAAAAAGTTTTCTTCAGCAGAAAAATTGCAAAAGCTTGCAAGAAAATCTAGAATAGCCATTCAGAGTGCCAGGCACCTGAGCATGCATTGAGTGCGACCCCCCCTTTAACTCTCCTTTGAGATTCCCTGGAAAGAGCTACAAGTACATAGATTGCACAGAAGACAATGCATGTACAAACCACCGGCATTAGCACTTCTTTGTGCCCACTCAGTCCAGTACCTACAGACAGATCTTTTTCCAACCAGAAAAGGTTTAATGAATGAAGTGAGGATGTAGGGGCTTAGGGGAGCCTTATGGTTAGTTTCCAGTAAACAGGCAATGCTCAGAAGCTGACTCTTCCCTTTGCAAAGGCACAGCAGCTGGTTTAACCCAGAACTGTGGAAAGCTGTGTGCTTACAGCTCATCTGCCTTTGTCCAAGCGCCAAAGCCAGCTGCTCTTAGATCTTGACAGTGCCTGGACCAGGAACAGCCAAAGAGTGCGAAAGAAAATGGAGATCCAACAGCTGGTTCTTCATTTTCTCTTAAGTGGAAGACAGCCTTTTGACTTCCAAAATGCCTCCTAAGACATCACCTGAACCAACAAAGCAAGATAAACATGGGCACTACTGACCCACTACTATCAGTGGGAGCTGAGATTCCTCCTGGGAGAGGCTAATGCAACATTATGAGCAGTTGTATGAGATCTTTCATCTGACCTACTTAGAGAGACAGCATTTATAGTGGGAATAAGATCTTTATTTCCTGTCCAGATCATGCTCCAAGCACCTTTCCCTTCACTTCACAAGAACTTAAGATGAATCCTATGTAGTTTAGGACCCTTTGTACAAAGGCGATTTTGCTGGCTTAAATTGTGTATTAAGTAAACATCACGGGTCTGAGTACAAGAGGAAAAAAGGCACAAAAGTACCTTCGAGAGAAACTGAGTACTTTTTTCTATGCATAAACAAACAAAACCACAGGCCTGAGCACTAACAGAAGCTACAGACTCCTTAACGTGAAAAAAAACCCTATTGGAGTGAGTTTTTTATGGTTTATTTTAGGTGGGAGGTCAGGAGTGCTGCTCATTATTAGAGTTGGCAAGTGGAGTAGAGTTCAGGATGCTTTGGGCACAAATTGAGATCAACACCTGCAATTCTCTTCGGCAGCTTTGGAAAGGAAAGCACACAGATGCAGAACAACAACTAAACAAAGCTAGTAATGATATCATATTTATGTAGGCAGGAAGGAAGCTCAATTGCCAGGAGAGTACTAAAGTCTACAAGTGTAAATACATACCAAATAAGTCAGCTTGATGAGATCCCAAGTTTGTTTAGCAGAGTATGGCACTTTGCTGCTCAAGTGCTCCTACAGGAGGGAAACCAGGGAAATGTCAAAAAGGTCAATGGGTGAAATGTGTAGCTGCATCAGGAAACTATGCAAACAAGCTCATGTCAGGAGGATTTGGCACTGTCTTGCAAGGCACTTGTTGGTCCTGTCACATTAAAGCACAAGCGTTCTACTCCAGAGCTCTGAGTGTTACTGATCTAGAGCTCACTGCTCTCTTCTCATGGCAGAAAGCGCCACATTTTATAGATGACAGAGCTGATGTACTGAGTTTGCCAACTTGAAGGATATGATTTCAAACACAAACAGAGAAACAAGCTTCTCCAGCTTGTACCATTGACACCATGAGGGATGTGGTGGGACAAGTGTGTGAGGATGTGTAGGACTTGCAATTTTTAATATATTTTACCAATATTTGACTGTGAAAGATCCAAGGCAATAAAGGAAATGGGTAGCTTTACAATAGCTCTACTCCCAGACCAGACTATTCACAGACTCTGAGTCAAGGGGTAAAAAACCTGCAAAGCAAGAACAACTATTACAAAGTATCTCTGGAGATGTTTGAAGTTGGAATCAGAGCCATCATGATACTTAGACCCTGGATCAATCTTCCACAGAGGCTGCAAAACACAAGACCCCAAACAGCTGAAAGATGAAGCTGAGCCAAAAGTGTTCAGCCTGTGACAGTAAAAGTCTTGACTGAGCTGGGAAGTCCTCTTCATCTCCCCGCTCCTAAGAAGGTAACATCTGTTCTACCCTTTCTCTGCTGAGTCTCTCTTTGGTACAATGGTACAGAGAAGAGCAGGCTGATGTGTCCATCCTTGCTTTGCTCCTTCTGGATTAGGGGATGGAGCAGTTCAGCAGCCAGCTCCCCAAGCCACAGACTACATTTATCATCATCTTTACTCGCCTTTACGCAGCTGGCTCTCCTGATGATAATGTGTTCTACAGTTTCCCTTGCTGGCGTGGCTTATGTTAATACTCCATTAACATTGCTAATCAGAGACAGACTTCTGTCAGTATCTCCAGGGGACGAGCAAATGGTGTCCTATGCCTTTTAGTTTAGGAGATCAAACTTTCAGATTAAATCCATTCCCAACATCTCTGATTTCAGCAATTAAATGAAGCTGCAACATGTTCAGTGCTGGATGCATGTGGTCCCTACTGCTCCAAAATAAGTCCTTTTAAACCCCCTTTTGTGCCAATCCTCTGATATATGACATTTGGAACTTTAATTCACTTGGGAAATCAAAGGCTGCTAGAAAGATGAGATAGAATCAAACCAAAGATAAAAGGTACAGAAGATCCTGAAGGTCTGAAAGAGCAGACGGCTTCATCCCAAGAGATGAAAATCTCAGTATGGCAAACCTTAGTCACCAGAGATGAAAACTGATATGTGTGATGTGCATCATCCATTACAGCCTCCAACAAGATCACAGAGATTCTTCTAATTGCAGTGTGGTTACTGTATTTCTTAGTCCCCTCAAGTCCTGCCTTCTGGAGAAGCCTCTGGAATGAACCTACCTGCCAATTTGTGAGTTGGTTGCACTCCCTCTTGGCCATCCTTCTTTACCCTCCCCTTCTCCAACATGTTCAGCTTACTCCATCCAGAAATCTAGGATTTAGTTTGATCTATTCCTTCTTATAGTTTAGGAATTCTTCCAAACTCGCTTCAACTTTGCAAAATGAGTCTAATTCTGTTTGGATTAAATAGAATCACGCACCATGATGCATCTGGTCTCGAGAAATTGTCTATTTCTAGCTGCATAGGTAAAAGGCAAGCAACTGTTCATTAATGTAACTTTCCAGCCACCTCAGGCTTTAAGTGGATTGCCATTCTCTGCAGGATTCTGAGAGAGTATGCAATTAATGTTTGTTAAACAAAGAAGGCAAAAGCAAAAGCCTACACAGTGGAAATAACTTTATTTCCAAGGAAAATATCATAAATGGGGCAGGATGAAACACAAATATTGAAAGGAAATGTAATGTCTGTAAACCTCCATGACTCCCTCAGCACCACACAACAGTTGAGCAGGAGGATGATGCAGATCAACTAGTGAAATAGTGAATCCGATCAGCAAATATGTGCTCTCTTTTAAACAGATGCATAAATCCATTCACCAGCCAAAATTAGAACACGTTTCCTCTCTGCTTATCCCTTTCCTCTCCCCTCACAGTCCCCCTACACCTCATGACTTCTTGTCTTAAATGGAAGGCACTTCCATCACAGGAAGCAATGCTTACTGGTGATTCTCAGCGATACAGATACAAGAGCTTGGTTTTAACAAGCAGCTGCAGAGCAGTTACATCTCCCAGCAAAGCCAACACTTGCCTTTCCCAAAAAAGCCAACTCAATTTACAGAAAGGGGAGGAGAACTCACAAACAATCCACATCAGTAACTAAATGATTAAGTGGTATATGACTCACATCCATTTGGAAAGGCTTCTCCAAAGCCCTAGAGGCCTCAACAGAGCCGATTTAGATGCATAGCTCAGACATGCAGTAGCTGCAGAGTTTATTTCAAATGCTTCAGGAGTGTGGTGTCTATGCCCACTCATTTTAAAGGTCTGAATTCCAGTTTCAGCTAAGGATGTACCATGTTTGCTGAAGATGAGGAAAACTGTGGACATGCATGCAAAGTCCATGGCACATGGACGCGACCTTCAGTCACTGGTTGGAAGTGATTTCTAATACATCAGCACTTTGCTAAAATAATGTGCTTTGGAGCCATTAATTAACTCACTGCTCCTAAGGAAATGCTTGTTCCCTCCATCATTCATGTCTCCTAAGAACTGTAGACCCTCAAAACCTATGTGTGAAAGCCTGAGATTTCTGTGGGATGTAGCCAAGCAGATCGTGGGCAGGTGTTACGAAAACTTCCTTACACAGTGCTTCAGTGCAGCCCCATCACATCCTACAGCACCAGAGCTCTGCTGCCAGAACAATCCCCTCTTGCTCTGGGGGACTTAGCTTACAGCCTGCCCCTAGAGCCACTGCCACCAGGACATCCCAAATTGCAGTTTGTGGCTCTCCAGCCTCACATTCTAGTGGAAAATGCCAATTAATAGAAGATGAACAAAAGCATAGTGAAAAAATTTGCCTGCTCCTCCCTGACATAAATTATCATCTCTCTCCTATTTATTCATTATTCAAATGTTTTCACCAGCCTGTTGATGATTTTTTTTACCTTCTTAGACTGGAGCTTGTTTGCAAGTAGTTTAATATGTCCTCCATATTCAGTGCCAGAGTATGAGTTAGTTCACAGATGCTCTTCCCTGGCTGGATGAGGGTTAACTGCCTTGAGCAAGGACTGAAACCCAAAAACTAGGGATGGTGTGTGCCTCCTATGCTGCTCTGCAATATTAACTATTCTGCAATTCACTTCTGTTTTGTTTCAGCATCTTCCCTCACTGAATCATCAGAGAGCAAAATTGCTTCAAAATAATAAGTAGCTACGTGGAGGGTTATTTGGAGAGGGAAAGAGCAGAGTTTTATTCTAGATTTACATAGCTCTCAACACACACATTTTATTTGCAGAGTAAAGTGTGCCTACACCTCTTTCTTCGGAGCCAGCACCTTGGGAGCCCCTCAGCTCAGCCTGACCTCTGCTTCCTCTCCTTATGAGATGAAACACCCTCCCTTATGCAACACAGATATCACTTCTGCAAAGACTTTCAGCTCAGGAAGGCAATTTTTTCAGGTTAGGAACAGTATCAAATGGATTTTAGGCAATCTCAGGTCCCCTACACCCCACCTAGTATGTGGGTCTGATGCAGATTAGTACTTCTGAAACCTGTAATAGACCAGTCCTGACAAAGCATGAAACATCTCTGGCTTTGACTAATATCACCGCACACTCTGAAGAAGCTCTATCCAGTAGGTAGAAAGTACATTTGTAAGATTTCCATTGCACTTGTCTGTCTTTCATGCACACAAACGAAACTTAAAGTACAGGTTAATATTTAAACAATCGGGGCTACAGCTATCTTCCAATCTTCCTGGACAAGAAAGTTCTTGTATGGAAAAACAGAGTGAGGAAAATGCACAGGGGAAAAACATCCCTTTCTCAAACAGGAATTTACTTTTCATTTCCTTTCCCTTTGATATAATCAGGATTAACAGCTTTTCATCCCCTGCTAAAGGACATGTTGGGTACCCAGCTGTTTTTTCACCATCAATCCCTGGAGAACAAAGCTTAGGAAGTTAAATGAGTTTGGGAATCTTATCTTCACTTTTAATTAATTTGATGCGAATGTATGTTAATGACAACACCACAGCAAGACAGCTAAAACTTTCCCTGTCTGGGTAAGGAAGCAGTCAACACTGAAGAGCTTGGGACTTCATCTTCGGATTTAATCCTTACTTGCTACAGCAAAAAACCCTTGGGATGGAAAAGAGGCTGAAATATTCAACAGTTATCATCTTTCCAACCCTAACTATTCTATGATTCTATGGAGACATCCTGACTATCCAAGCTGGCTACAGTCCCTGTAAGAATAATGACAATCAGAAATGCCTGTTGCTGGGTTCAGATTTTGAGGATCTGAATTCTTGTTTCCTCATTCAGAACCATACCTCCAGTTCTTCCTTTCTGTATAACATGAATTATAGAACTACATATGCACTTCAAGTCACTCACGTGGAAAGAGCAACAGAAAACAGCCTGCTGATCTTATTTTCCTACCATTAGCATCACCCGTGGGTGGTAGCACTGGTGGCATCTTAGAAGGTTACTGATTTGTTGGTTTCTAAAGGCAGAGAATGGGGTCAGAATGAAACCATGGATGTTAGGTTGCTTCTAGTGCTGATGAGGAGAGTTTTGGCAGGAATGCATGTTGGGTCAGGGATACTGAAAATCTCCGTTTGGAACCAGAGGCTGTTAAAACTGAGAACAGCTAACTCAGATTTTGGCAGAGAGCTTACAGGGGTTGGGGAAGCCATTCTGCAGAGACCACAACCCTAGCTGTCAGAAGTAATAAAAGCTCAGTCCAAACCACAGTAAAGAAGTGATTGAGGAAAAGGACAAGCAGGAAAGTGGACTGGATTTGCGGATCTTACAAAGAGATTCACTTATAGTGACTCCTGGTAAATGGAAAATAGAATGGGGAACCTGACCTGTACTGGAAATTAACAAATTAGAAGAGAAGGTAATGTGATGGAAAGGATTTGTACCCATCAATCTATGTTAACGGTCTTCAGGAGAGACATTAGGGTTACTTCAGGAGAGGCATTAGGGTTAGGGTTAGTATGGAGTGGAAGGAATGAGTTTAAACAGAGCAGCTCTCTCTGCCCTAATTCACTGGGAACAATACATCCATCACAGCTCTGATTGGTCTCTCATTCTTAGACTATAAGAATGAGGCCCAGGTCATCTATCTCAGCAATGTCTCTTTGCTTCCCTGCTTAGCTTCTGCCTCCAGTCCCATCTGTTTGTCCATCCTATCAATGCATGTGCAAGTACAGAACGTCTTGCTGCCCTACAGGGGAAGATGCTTGCAGCCAAAATGACAAGGTTTAACACAGGAATGTGGGTTACAGAGGTAAAAACAACCACATATAGGAGGAAGGAGAACTAATTCTTCAAACAAGTATTGATACCCACCTACTCTTGGCCCTGTGGCTGATTATGCAGTCAAGGAGCAAATATTTCAAGATATACATAAGCACAGGCTGCAAACATAAACACTTAAAATGACCATGCCAAAAGAAGGCTCTTGCTCAGTTAAGATCTAAGGCATTATCACCAGCCTGGCTATGATCTGAATTTGTTTCTGCAGGTAACCAGCTTGCAATCTGAGGTCTGAGTGCCTTTACAGATGCAGAAAGCAATTACCTCATTTAATCAAAGAAAGATCCCTATAGCTGCTGTTGTGCAATCACTTCCCCTCTGTAATTGAGCAGCATATTTACATGGGGGCTTTTGTGTTTGGGTGTAAGTTGTTAGCAAGATATTTTCACTGCTTACTTCAATGTAGGAAAAAGGATGAGGCAAAATGTCTTGGAATGCAAAGTACTGAGCTGGATTTTAACTGCTGCACAACAGCAAATGGGTTATGCTTGGCTTTTTACTATTCAGCTGGTAGCAATAAAACAGTGCTTGGCTTACTCCTTTACAGAGCCAAGTTCTTTATCTTGAAAGAACAATAGTGGAAAAAAGGCCTGTAAAGGAAAGAGGCAGCCTGCTGAAAAGTCCTCTTAAGACTGCCTCAGAGCTGAACATAAGAGACTTAACTCCTACACCTCCAGCCCCTGCAGTGGCAGCTCTCTCCCTGGTTCCTCAATGCACCTAAGGTTAGAAAAGCTACAGTTCAGCCTTGTATCTGGTTAGTGAGATAAGCATGAACATGCCATTTACAGCTACCCATCTTAAGGGGCAGGGAGACAACTTCCTCTGACTCTCAAGGCAGTGCTCACTAATAAAGTGCAGAGGAAAAGTCCTTTCAGGTGCCAACAGTGCACAGCTTTGCCTCTGCATTCTGGAGCTTTCCACTAATGTCTGCAGAAATACCTGACTGCTCTTTGACAGTACCGGCATCTGGAAGGATGATGTTCACCCAGAGGCTCCTAATCTTAGCATCCACTTAAGGCAGAGAAGAGGCAGACCTCAATGGCAATGAATAGAAAAGGCTTCTTAAGTAAGACTGATGGGCACAGTCAGATCCTTTGGTGCTCTGCTCCACCAGATCCCAGATCTGTATCAGCATCACATACATTATATGGTCTTCTTACTTCTTAGCTAGGGACACAGACAAGGCTCAGTGTTTTAATTAGCATACTCCAGGCTATCTTGGCCATAAAGGCTCACAGAGAGGAAAATAAACACTAAGCAGAAATCATGTTAATTTATAAAATATTCAATTAAAGAAAACAAACAGCATAAACTAAGATCAACAGAGCTAGATGATGGAGAAACCATCCTGCTAGGAGTCAGCTGCTTCTGGCCTTGGCCTGGCTGACCTATTACTCCTCTGCACCTCTTTCATCAGAAGGGGTTAGGAAGAACAGAACCATGTGGGAGGTGAAGTTGCAGAATACGTCCTGCAGCAAGTGGCTTTGGCAGCTTAGTCCAGGGCCCCATCACCCCCTCAGGGACCAAAGCACTTCCCTTCATCTCAGATTTTCTTCAAAGCAAGTAGAGCCACAGTCCACCCCAAACTCATTAATATGCAGCAAAATTTCAGCTTCTTTAAAGCCCAGTCCCACCATCTGCGGTTCAGATATCTGTAGATTGCTGACTTTCAGAGGCTTCTCTTGTACCTGCACCAAACCGGGACTCTTGAGCCCTGCTGAGGAAGGACTATTTCTAATAGGATGTGTGAAATGAAAGAGAGGATGCTGGGAGTGACAGCAACAGCATATCATGTCCCCAGCGCTGGGTACACAACTATAGAAACAGCAGCTACATCCAGGGCTGGAGCTCAAAGAAAATGGGTGAAGAAAATTACAGCATTTAGGGATGGAAATATCCGTTTGTTGTCTTTCCTGGCCCACCAGTAACTGATTGCTCCTCTGCACTTTGTCCTATGTTTAACGACTCAAGCAACCAAGGCTTCTATTTACTCTCTCAGGGAGCAACTCTACAGCTTCAAGAATCTCCATGGAAGGAAATCTTACAAGCACAGCCTGTGCTTGCCCCAGTTAACTAAATGGGATGGAAAATGGGGATGAAGGTAAGTGTTGTCTTTATCCTGTGATGTGCCTCTGAGGTACCTGGGACAGGCTTGTATCAGACCTCCCTCATCAGTGCCTCAGCAAAGTCCTACTTGCCGGTGTGAGTTCCAGCTGAGAGCTCAGCATCTGGTCTATGGGGACTTGCCTCCTTCCCCACCAGCCTGTGAAAAGAGTCCCTCTCTGTGTACCCCAGGCAGCAACAAAGCAGCAAGCACAGAGCTGCCTCTTCCTCTGGCCCTTGGCATTTCTTCTGCACTTTTTCCCAGCCTTTTCGTATAGGGCCAGTGTTGCTTTCAGAGGGGGAAAGGAAACAGCGACCCTGCGAGTATTGCAAACTGTTAAGCCTCTCTCTGGGGAACGGAGAGACAGGACCACTCTGGCCTCAGTAAGTTGCATGGTGTGCTACTATCTGCGATTCTCATTATCTCCACTGGAAGCTGTGATTTGTTTCTCAGTTCTCATTTCTCTTTGTACACTGTTGCTTCTCCTTTTAAAGGCAGCCTTTCCTAGAAGCTCTGGCCTCAAAGGTTCCTTTTTCTTCATGTGTGAATTACAGATGTCACAAACACCTTCAACATGGTGCATGATTCCTCATTCAAATGCAGACTAGCTGAGGGGGAAAACAAGTCTTCAGATCTATAGCATCCCTTGGGGGCATCAGCATAGGACACATGTGCCAGTGATAAGCCAAAGTAAACACTGGATGTCACCAGAACTCCACTGGAAACACTGAGGAGGGAGCAGGTATCTGGCAGTAAAAACCTCCACCATTAAAGTTAGCAGTCTGGTTAGCTAAAAGAAATAGTATTGGTTGGGCATGAATTAACAATGAGCATCAAACATGCCCTACAACCAGAATAAAGTCATCAAAAGTGAGGAGGTGAAGGAAAGGATGAAAGGAGATTGCTGTCCTAGCTTGGAGGAAAATGCAAGACCAAGGATGGTGGAGGAATCTTCCAGATAGTCAACAGTCCACAAGCCTTAACAACTACCAAAGTAGTTGGCAGTGGGATGAAGGTACAAAATCCTGTGTACCAACATGCCTTAAGACTCTCCAGAAGGACCTTGCTTGTCAGCACAAATGAGAAATACCTGCCACCATTAATCTGACATCTCTCTAAGAAGAAAGCCTACCAATGCACACCAACACCTTGAAGTCTATATTCATAGAAGCTTTTCATTTCCCTTCACCTTGCCAAGCACTCTTCCAAGTATGTGAGAAGAATAACCTTGAGAAGATTTCAGTCTCACTGCTGCTCAGATCTCAGCATGGGAGAAGGAGATGACTGAGCAAAGCCCCAATTCACTTTCAACAAGATCTATGCACTGAGGGACACAGAGGCAAGGTTTGAAGATAAGTTGCTATAGACATAGCCTATATACAGCAGCTATTCAGTCCACAGTAGCACATTCATATTATAATGCTTTCTGGGAGTGTCATACCCTCACAAGCACATCCTGAACAGTTGATTCTGTTGCTTCCTGCAGAAATGGCTGCAATTACAGTGTGTGCAGCACTACAGATCCATCATTGGGCTGGCAAACATGTAGATCTCCACAAAGCTCTGTTAGACTGTAGGCAGATTCCTCGAAGAGGCCTTAATGTTCCAAAACACTGTGTAAAAACGGATTTACACCTTTGATTACGCGCTGATGTTTCCTTCTGACTGGAAAGAAACAGCACAACTGGATGGAAAGAAACAGCCCTGCCAAAAACAGGAGTGGAGTCCCTCACTGGGTGGGGTGTGTTTCAGCAGAAAAAGGTGATATTTTAAGGCACACTTTCCTCCCAGCTCTGTGGCAAAGATTTGGGTGGGTGCTATGAAATACAAGCAAAGATCAGGACAGCCATGGCTTTATTCCAGCTTGAGAAGTGAAGGTTCCCACCATGTTTTTCCTAACATGAAGGATCTCCTACCTGACTGCACAATTCCATTTCTGTGTCCAGCTGCTTTGTTTGGTTGCTTGTTTTAAGTTCTCCTCTACTTGATACCTGGCCTTGCTGGAGCACCAAGGGAGACAGGCACTTGAACTGACTGCCACCCTGCTCTCCCTCTCTCTAAATGAAAGCATGGGAGTGCTTCACTGACCTTCTAAATACAGAGGCTTCAAATTAAATTATAACATTGCTGATAATCAGCAGAGCAGGGATTAAACTGATTGGGACTCTGCCAGACCAGATTTAGCTTTCATTAAGTTCTGCCCACAAATCAGACCTGCCCATACCCTTGCTCTCGAAGTTATAACATGCACAAATGCACAGAGGGAGAGCAAAAACCATAGTACTTTAATGTTTAAAATTCTAATCCTTTCAAGGTCTGGAAATAGCTGGGGTCTAGCTACCACGTTGTCTATCCACATCTGCCGTTAGAAGTCAAAACCTGAAAGCAAGTCATTTACATGAGGGTTTAAGAGGGATGCAAAGAAACTACAAGAGATGGGGGATGTAAGCACAGCACAGAGAAAGTCTGAAAGGAATTCGTCTATCTCTATGAAATACAGCAAGGAGCTTCTTTAATATTTTTTTCCTTGTGTGTGTGAATTTCCTAAACAGCTGACCTAAATGAGTTCTTACTATGATCAGATAGCCTAGGACAACAGAGTAATCCTTCTAATAGGATTACAGGCTGTGCTAAAGGAGACTTTAAGCTTTTCTGCTCTGCATTGTAATACGTACACATACACACATACAGATGTTGCTCCTGGTACCTGCAAATGCAGAATTTTCCCATTCTACATTTATCTCCCTCTTTACCCCTCTCATCCTATTTCTTGCTTTCACCATGGTTACTAGAAAAGTAGTCACTGATCATGGATTGAGAAAGGAGGAGGAAATAAATCAAAGAACTGAATCATAATACTGGACAGATGGAAGTATGGGGAAATTAGCATCCTAAAAGAACAGTTTCACTGGGGTTCCAGGGGACTGGTATTGCTTGATACCAGTCAGCCTTTCCAGTGTTGTTCAGCAAGGCAGCATTCAATCCCTGCCACAAAGATTTGCAGGCAACACAAAAGCTGGCTTAACAGCACATAGCAATCCAGCAGGACATCCCACAGAGCTTTGTAGACCTCCTTGTATGCTGGACCTGTGCAAACCAAACCCCTTAATAGGGGAAAACACAGAGGTATGAATCAGGGAACGAACAGAGCAAGACAGATCTACCTATCAGATGGGGGTGGAAAGCTGCAGGGGAGTGTGAGGGAGTCTCTGTGCAGTAAGAACAAGAAAAAGCAATGTGCACACACAGGAGTTATTCCTAATAAAGAAGCAGCTCCCAAAGAAGGATTAAGTCAGTAGTGTCTAATACAGTCTTTAGCTGCATGCAAAGGGATGGAGAATGTAGCTTGTAACCAGACTGCATGAGTGAGACTGATGTCGGTGTGCTGATAAGAGCTTTCAAATACATTTTTCAAAGGCTTCTAAGAAGCACTTAGGGATGGTGCTGGAGAGAATTACAAAAACCATCAGATGAAGCAGGAAAAACACCTTGTGGGAGGGACTGAGAGGAGCTCATTTCACTTTATCAGAAACGATAGTTGTGGAGGAATGGCAACTTAGCAGCTTCTAGAGGCAAAGACCTCAAATATTAGAGAGGTTTCTGCTCACTCACTGAAAGGCGTAGCAAGAACCAGCAGCAGCTGAAAGATAAAGCCAGGTAAACCCACATGGGAAATTAAGCATACACTTACAATAATGAGGAATAAGAAGAAAGGACAGGTTCTGTTTTTTTATTTTTATATGCCTTCAAATTAAAACTTGGAAGACACCTGGAATTATACCTGGGAAGCATCCTTCAGCCAAACACATTCCTGCATCCAGTGCAGGAGAAAACAAACAATGCACTGCCTGCAGTAGTTCAGAGTGCAGCCTAGGTCAGGTAGTGGTCTGCAGAGAGGCCTCTGATGTGGGATGAATCCTGCCTTTCCCTTGGGATACTGGGGACAGTTGATGCATCAGTCAAAAAATACCCCCAGTGAAATACTGTACTAAACCAAAAATCTCCTCGTGTTCACGCATGGACAGACACAGTCCACCCTCTTTTGAAGAGTTCATTAGACCTTCCACTAGATCAGATTGCTCCAAGTCCCACCCAGACTGGTCTTGAAGACTACCAGGGATGGGGCAGCCACAGCTTCCCTGGGCACCCTGTGCCAGCGCCTCACCACCTTCACAGGGAAGAACAGCCTAACGTCTAATTAGATCTCCTCTCTCTCAGCTTAAAGCCATTCCCCTCTGTCCTGCCCCTACATTTCTTTCAGCATCATGGACTTCACTGACCAGGAACTAAAATCAGATCTCACAGCACACTCAAGTGCTGTCAGATGAGAAGTTAATCCACAAACCAACAGGAAAGGGAAAGAAGTTTGAAAGACTTAGAAGTGACTTGTTGCTTGACCTGGAAAGAAGATGCTGGAGCCCTGGGACAGCAGATCTCCTGTGCCTGTGATTGGGTAGGTGACATAATATAGATAACTATGGCTGCAAATTAATTGATGCTATATCCCCTATAAATCTGAACTACCTAACCAAAGCATAATGCTCTCAGAGTGACTGAGAAACTGAGAACTGCTGAAATATTTATAAGGGGATATTGCTTTGGATTAGCTGAAACAGAGGATTGACTCCATCACTCCCTCCTCTGCCCTCCCTCACCCTAAAAAAAAAAAAAAAAAAAGAAAACTGCCTCAAAAGAAGGAAGTAAAACTTTTCCACTTTACCAAAGCGTTATTTTGAAATCAGAATTAATTCCCCTTTTTTGGAAGTATGTAATTCCTGCAGGCTGCGCAGCCTCATAGGTGTGCCTGCATTAAATAACAGAACTAATACACAGGCTAGCAGCCCTCCAGCTCCCATGTAGAACCAGACACCCTCCAGGAGTAGAGCCATACTAACAGAACTACTTATGGAAGGCAAAACAAGATGAAAGAATGGGATCCTTTTTCAGAAGCTGCAGTAAGACATTAACCTCATTCACATAGCTGAGCTTTAGTCTATCACATACACAGCAGTGGAAACCTTGGCCCTCAAGCTGGTCCATCTTTTGAAAGGGAAAACAGAGCCAGACGAAGGTGCATTGCTGCCAAGAGAAGAAAGCACTGCTGGAGACCTGTCCTTTCCATGGTCCATCTTCTATTTGAACCAAGGGTCCCACAAAGATGAAAACAGCACAGTAATCCCTGCAGGGCTCTAGAACTTTTTGGTACAGATCTTCACAGTGGGAGAGGATGGGAGGGGAGGGTGATCAATAGGGAGATAGGGGAGCTGCAGTGATAAATATTCTGAGGAGGAGGAAATGAGAAGGAGAAAAGAAATGAAGAGAGAATAAAATGGGTGAGATGCTGAATAAAGAAAATCCCATGTGTGCTTGGTGCAGTTGAGCATCTTAACCCAGATCTCCTTTACCTGGTCCCCACCTAAAGTGCCTCCTTTACACTGCAGACCTGAAGAGTGCATCCATCCCATGTCCATCCAGTCAGGCATCCGCACCCTTAGCAGCACCTACTTGCTCACACAAGCTGTGTTTCTCTTAGGTCCCAGCACTAGTTACGAAAATGTCTACACAAGGTATTATTTGCAAGATATGCTTATATTAATAATGGAAAAGGAGCCTCATCCATCTTCTTCCTGCTACCCTCCTCTGCCCAGCACAGCCACGTGTTGCACTGCATTGTGCATGCAGGGAGCATTGTGCAGGCTAGTCAAAGAGCTGGTTTAGACACACAGAACTGCACACAATTTCTTCATCAGTTGCCCAGCAGCTATGGCAGCATAGGGAAATGAGGGATGCTTTTACTTATGGGCCAGAGGCAAAGCAACAAAAGTAAATTGCCTGGGGTCTAATACATAGCAGGATACCCACACCAGGCTACATGAAGTGCCTGTGACCATTACCTTTGGGAACAATCCCACTCTCCCTCATCAACAGCAATGGCTAAACTCAGCACAAGGAAAGGAACAACCTCATTTCTTTGCTGGCCCATTTGTGTAACTATAGAAGAAGTCTGGTACCCTCTCACATTCACGACCAATATTAACTTATTCCAAGCTCAGATCTGTCCCTCTTCCTTTTTTGCCAGCTTTTTCTATCCCTAGCCAAGCATCATTTCCAATGAGAAGCACATGCTCTCCAGTCAACATCAGGAGCAAACCTAGTCCTTTTCCAGCCTTTCTTGGTGGCTTCCATCAGCAACAGGTCAATCCTTGCAGAAAGGATTATTGTTAAAACATCCCTTTCACCATTGTCTGGGGCTCTACCACAGCTCAGAGCCACACAAAAGCAGCTGGCTGCAAGAATGACAGTGCTAGGTGAAAAACTCTCCCCATTCTGCTATGTGATGGGTCGCACATACAGCAGGATCAGCACTTCAATAGAAATGCAGAAGATTTTTAAAGGCATTTGTATGTCGTAGCTGTATGCCACCACTTGACTGCCTCAAAAGCCCAGGAGGGCACCTAAACACGGTATCTCCCAGAGAGTGACAGTCAAGGCAGTCACCACTTGGTATTAATCAGACGTCCTCAATCCAGATAGAAAAGACAACAAAAGAAGCATTAAAAGAGCAGTTACATCCTCCTCTTACCCTTGGTGTCTGTTCCAACTTCTCAGCCTGTCATTAGGGACCACCATAGGGGACAGTATCACAAACGAGCAGCATGAGCAGGCGCAGGCAGAGAGCAGCTCCCACTCCCCTGGCATGCTGCCGGCAGGAAAAGCCTCCACAGCAGCACAGAGGGCAAATGCTAGCTGTACACCTGCATCAGTCAGAGACCTCTCTTTTTCCCTATAGGTGATGATGAAACATGGGGGAAGTGGTTTCTCAGTGCAAGAAGGGGAAAGAATTATGGTAAGTTTGCTTTTGGATTTCTTGTATAGTTCTGCAGACCACCAGTTCCCAGTTGTTCATGATGAGAAAGACATCATAAGGGGCTCACCTTCTATGGGCTTGCTTCCAGCAATGGCTTTTAAAGCTGGTAGAAATGTTTTAAAGCGCATCCTGCCTCTCCAGAGAGCTGCCCACCCACCTCAACTTATTGGCATTATTTTCCAAGAGAAACCAAAGACAAAGACGATTTTATACAGTCTGAGGTTTTCCCCTCTTCCTTTACTGCTTGGAAGGAGAGGAAAACTCCAGAAAATTATGAACTGCTCAAATTAAAACCATATTCCTCATATGAACACTATGGGATGGTTTAAAGCAATGAAAAGTTCTTCCTGTTCAAAAACTGCATACTGTCAAAACTCCTCACAGGGCCACTTTAACAAGCTCAAACTATAGACCTGGTAAGGTTCGCTGCCCATTAATATTCTCAGATGATTCCTTTCTCTATTTGATTGTCACCAAATGCAAACATCAGTTCTTGCAGACATTCTTATGTCTTGTAATGAACAAAGTAAGGAAGTCGGAAAAATAATCTGAATATTCAAATCTTGGAAATGAGCTCTCAGCCTGTCTATAACTACGTTGTTTGAACTCATCCCCCTTCCTGCACTGTACAAGGTAAACAACATGTATATTTACTGTTTTGCTCCACTTATTTTGCGCATAGTGAAATTGAGCTTATGAGCACATTTCTCCCTTTAGCTTCCAGCATTAGGCACCTAAGCTTGTCCAGCCAAAATGGACATGGCACCAATATCTGTGCAGCACAGTCACAGGGATCCCCCACAGAGATCTTCACACCCAGGCTGGCTGGGTAAGGAATTATCAGCAACATCAACAAGTCCTACCAGCTAATGTGATCCCACAAGCACTCCTGGAAGAAAGCTATGAGCCCTGCTTTGTGCACAGCCCTGTTACCTCACCTGGAAATATTTATGGAGAAGGACAGAACTTTTTCCATGTGCCAAGACCTGTCCTTACGCAGTGTGGATGGCTGCAAGATGGACCAGGATTACCACATGTCCCCTTTACCCAATGGCTTCATAGTGAGATTTGGTTGACAGTGTTGGACAGCAGCATAGATCAGCAAGGCTCTGCAGTCCTGTGAAACTACATCAGTAAGTGTACAGCTGAGACAAGGGAGTCTGGGGACATAAATATATACTATTAGATTCCCATTGGCTCGAAAGTTTCCCTGTACAGCCTACCTCTAGGCTGTATCTTCCCAGTTGAGTTGAAGCATCAGGTAAGGGGAAGTGTCCAAGTCCCCTAAGTGTTTTCATATGGCTCAGTTTTAACCAGACTTTCTCTAGTAGCCATCCAAGGACACCTCCTCCATCTGAGTAAGGGGACTAGCATGTCTGCAGTGCAGCAACCACCAAAAAGTGAGTGAATTGTGCAGAAAAAAAAGGTCTTTTTCTCTCTCCTTTCCCAAACATCAAGCATGAATGACTTCTGCCACTGCCAACTATGCAAACACCAGTCCTTGTGCTAGCTGGGGAGAGCCACTGCTTGGATACTGCAGGAGTAAATAGAAAAGAAACAAATAGAAATGCATAAATAAAAGCAATGAAAAGTTTTAGGACTTGTGAAACATATGTAATGTGCTTTATCAGAGCTATCAGCTCCTGTGCTTAAGCACTGCCAGGGGCTGCCAAGGAGAGAAAAATAAAGGTCTCTTATAAAATTATTACCCTGTCACTTAAGTCAACAGCAGTGATACCATGATAGAAACCAGCAGTTATGTCACATTGTGTTATCACTATAATTACATCAAGAACACAGTAACTGTCTGTGTGAGATAAGATGAGGGAAGCAGCTCTTCAGAAGCTTCCTGTTCACAGCACTGGGATTCACAGACTGGTTTGGGCAATATATTCAGTTGCTGTCCTTGAGCACTGAAGAGACGCATCACTAAAGAAATACAGAGCCCACTCTGACTCCTCCTGTTGCAGATGGCTTTGCAGGAGTTACCAAAGTCAGTCCTTAGGATCACAAAGGGCCAAATTAATGGAAACTGCCCTCTGAAGCCTTTGTTGGCTTCACAGGCAGCCCTGGCTCTTTAATGCCACAGTAGGGTGGCATAAACACTAAAACAAAGTAGTGGAGAAGAACATGGAGCCATATTTGCTGAGCAGGAACTGATGTCTTCCCAGGCAGGGGAGGTTTATACCTGGGAAAAACACTTTTTATAGTCCAAGAAAGCACTTGGTGTGAAAAAGAAGCAATTATGTGGAGCTTGTACCGTCATGGGAAAAGGCACTGAAAACTCTTCTCCTGACTCCAAAATGGCTGCAGCCCTATTATCTCACACATATGCTCCCAAACCTTTCTTACACTGCCATGCAGATGTCGAGTGGCATAATCCCTGTAGGCCCCACAAACTCCCCAAACAACCTAACATCCTCCAGACGCTTCCTTCAAGTGGTTAAATTCCTAATGAGCCATGAGGTTGTCACTATTTGTTGGTTTTTCATCCTATCTTTCCCCTTTGCTCAGGAATACACTGCAGTGAGGGTCCTTCAGAAACCTAGCAAACTCACTGCTTCTTTATCATGTTGACAACTCATTTGATTTTGTCCAACTTTCACATAGATCCCTATATTGCAAATTGCTCAGAGGCACGACAACATACAGCACACAGCACAATGGAGACTGGAAAGCTGCGAGAAGGTACAGCTTTTAGTTGTCAAGTGAGACCATGAAAACAAATAGTGAAAACTAATTTCAGAGAGTAAGTAAATGCTTGGGATTTTTTTAATAGCAAAAGACAAGATAGGTCAGACTATTGCAAAAAGAGAGAAAATGACAGACTGGCCTCAAACCTGTTTTTTACTGCCCTCGTACTCAAAAATTCACTAAATCATACAGCTATTGGGCCTTTCCACACTTGGACAAAAAAGATTCAGGCAATGAGTATGTACAAGACTCTCCCACATTCTGATCAGCGTGTTTTGATTGCAATTTGTTGTCTTCTGCTAATAACGGGTCTGGAGAGGAAACCACATGGTAGTAGTCACCCCTTCCATCTGAGAGTCACTGCTTTTCAGAGGTGGTTGGAGGTTGTCCTGCAATGCTCAACACAGAGACACTGACATTGCCAGCAGGAGTATTGATGGGAGAGATGACCAACAGCAAGGTGGGCATACACTCAAGAGGACTAAGGTGACACGTAACTCATCTCCTACAGGAGATGCTGTTCACCTTGCATTACTTCATCAGTATTATTCTAGGCTGCAGATAAGTCCTGAGGGAATCTCGGTGCTGTAGAAGATGGACCCAGGGACCATCTTCTCTGTCAGACATAACACAGAGGAATATGATGCTGGAGAAAACAAACCCGTTTACCACCCTTTCCACAGAAGTTTAAGATAAAGTATCCTCTTGTCTGAAGTCAATAGCAACAGTACTATAAGGATGATCCATCGTGCCACAGAACTTTATCACAGTAACTACATCAGGAACAAGTTTACAATTAAAAAAAAAGAAGAAAGATTACAAGAAACAATCCACCAAAACAGCAGCAGTGTCACTGCTGAGAGATATGCAAGGAAGAGAAATGCATTATATGTGGGCAGCTGAGAATGAATCTGATGTGGAAAGGGCTACATGTTGCTAAACTGTGTTTAAAGCACTGGGGAGTTTGCCTGTTAAAAGAATGTGGCCAATGGTTTGTGCAAGCGGAAGGAGGTTGGAACTTGTGGTTTAAGTCCAGCTGGAAACACAGAACCACACAGCCCTCACTCACTCCCTCGCCCTTCCTCCCCCAACTCCTGGAAGGAGGAGGAGTAGAATTGAAAGAACGTAACACCCATGGGGTGAGATAAGAACAGCCCAGTAACTAAGGTGCAACACAAACCACTGCTGCTACCACCAATAATAATAATAAAGCAAATAAAAAGGCCAGAGATTACAACCACTCACCACCTGCCAACTGATACCCAGCCCTCCCCAAGCAGGGATCTAACCCTTCCAGGTAACTGTCCCCAGTTTATGTAGTGGGCATGACGTGCTGCAGTATGGAATACCTCTTTGGTCAGTTTGGGTCACATGTCTTGTCTCTGCTTCCTCCTAGCTTCCCCTCCTCCCTGGCAGAGCATGAGACTCAGAAAGCCCTTGGTCAGAGTAAACATTACTGAGCAGCAACTAAAAACATCAGTGTTATCAGCACTGTTCCCGGGCTGAAAATCAAAACCACAGTACTGCACCAGATATTAAGAAGGAGAAAAATTAACTGCTACTGCTGAACCCAGGACAGAACTAGATGGTCTTCAAGGTCTCTTCCAACCCAAACCATTCTGCGATTTCCATCTTTTACACTTTTGCTAATCATGCAAATGGATTTCCAGAGGGCTTTCAGGAAAACACAAAAGCACCCAGAGGTTCTTCCAGATTCTAAAAGAAGTTGGCCTAATCAAAATCACTGACAGCTATAGAGGCTGAACCTGTCATACATCAAGAAAGGATTGTGCTTTCATGCCCCTCGATATCTCAGATTAACAGCACAAGCATCAGACTGAAGGCTTGACCTGTCAGCAGCTCAGGGAAGATACCTCTCTTGTTCTAAAACCTTGTAGAAGCATACAACAGATGCTGAACATGGATCTTACACTGAGCCTTTACCTGCTATGGCAGGAACAGGCACCAGTGAGACAAGCCTCACTGAAGCAAAATGATTTATTTTTGACCCTTCATTCTCATTGAATCAGCAAATTCTTGGGGAGGAGCATCATGACACCCTTCTGAGATAAAACAAAGGTTGTTACAGCCAATCCAATTGTAAATTCCCAGAAGCAATGTCATTTAAAGCTATTTCCTCTGCCCTGAAGTCACTTGGGTATCCTTTTCATCACTGAAACCTCCCCTCCTCACCTTGTGTGACCATGTGCCACACATGTGCCAAAGGAGGCACATGTGGGCAGAGATATGGAGGGAATGGCTAGCAGGGAAAAAATCCCATAGATCATGATGATCTAACGGAAGGAACATTCAAAACACCACAGCTTGCACAGGCTGATGCAGGCACTAAGGCTTTCTACTTGGCAAAATCAGATGCTGCACAACTGCTGCACACTGCGTGATGAACCTGGGTATTTCCACTGAGAACTAGCACTGGTGTGCCTTAGGAGGTCACCAAGTACAACTGAGCAGGAGCAGGATGAAAGAGCATGAGACACTGTCCTCACTAGGAGCTACCCTTTCATACAGGTCATGAGTTTGACAGTCGTTTGGAGGGCATGATCTGCAGCTGCACCTCACCTTTCTTGGACAGGAAGGCACAGAATGAAGACCTGATTCAAACAGGCTGTTGGCTCTTCTCAGGCCTGGATAAAATTACCATACAGCCTACAACAAATCATCAGCTCAGAAATAAAGATTCCCCTCTCTTTCCTGTGCCAGATTCTGATATTACTCTTCTAAGCAACTACAAACAGTACACCTCTGTGACCAGACTCCAGTCTCACCTGCTGGATCCTGTGATTCTGGATCCTTTCCAGACCAGCTCCAAGCCATAGCACAATACAGAGAAAACACCCATTGCTGTGCTAATTGTCCTATTATTGTGAAAGGTGTGTTCACTCATAGGTCTCTGGTTTGATATTTCTATGTTATCTCTAAATGCTGGCCAATCAAGGATTCCCAACCCCTCTGTACTCAGTGTCCAGGAAAGCTCCCTGCCATGGGAATACATCTAATCAGGGCTACAAAGACCCAGCCTCTTTGATCTTCAAGGCACTTTATCTCAGTGACTAAACAGGGCTCAGAATTTGCAGATGCAGACATTCACTTCTGCAAGCTGCAGCTGGAGGGAGGCACAGAAACAGGGACTTCACATGTAAATAGAAATGTTATTAAGCTGAAAGCAGAGCCAGAGCCAAGTTTGCCCAGGAAAAGAGCCCAACAGCCAATTCATCCTCTCACTAGGAAGTCTTTGTTCATGTTATTCCATGCAACACTTTAATGGTTATAAGAAAGTCCTTCAAAGGTGCTGTAATTGGTGGCAATGACTTTCAAGTGCCCAAAGAAGCTGCTAGAAAAACAGGCAGATTAGGAACAGAGTCAGGACAGGTTTTGGAACAGATTGCAAAGGACAAACACTTTCTTTGTTGTCATCCAACCTCCTGTTTCAAAAATCATCAACAAAGAAGGTAAAGAAGTACTCCGTGTGTGTGTGCGTGTTTGCAGAGGGCAGGGGATGTGGGAACTCAGTTCTCTAGCAGGATAGCTGCATTAGTTATTAAATACACAGTAGGCTGAGGTGGGGTTTATGGTATCAGGTTGGGAGTGTAAACAACTAGCCAGTTTCCAAAGTTGTTTAAGAAAAAATGTCCCTATTAACAATAAAATGCAGATGAGAGACTAATTCCCTAGTAAGCAAGCTTCAGGTACGATACCTGCCCCAAAATGTCTTCGGATATACTGTGGGTAACTATCCTCACCTCCATCAGCAGAACACTGCTGCAGATAGGTGAACACTAAAGGGACAGACACACAAAGGGATGTACCTTCTTAAGAATAGTTTCTGCTTCCCCAACAAATCAAATCTTCTCTAACATAGCAGAAGCCAGGTAACAGCCTAAGTTACAGCCTGCTCCAGGACAGCAGGGTCCCTATTCTGTCTGCATCTTATTCTGAAAGACGGATTCAAAGCCTATGAAGTTTTTCTGGTTGTCAGTGCTTTATAGCTCAAGCACTTAGCTTCTATAGTCCATTGAGCATGCAAAAACAATGTCACATCCCCATAACAACATCACTTGGACTAACAAAGATAGTCCTGACAGCCTCTGGTCAGGGCCCAGACAGGCTGACATATGCTTCCTATGCACATCTCCCAACAAAACCAGAGCTCTCGGTACCCATGGCTTTCAAGCCAATACTTTTACTCAGGCTTTAATCTCCAAAATCGATTAAAAGCAAAGCAAACAAATCCAAGAGATCATCTCCCCTGGGTTTCTTTCAGCTTCACAGGTAGGAGAAAAATTATCCTTCATAATATCACATTGAAAACATGTACTGCAGATGGCTGTCACCCAGTCATTAAGTGCAGTTTTGCAATTCTACCTATCGCTCTATGAACCAGGATGATTTGTGCATATTTGATGCATGAGTAACATACAGAAGCATTCTGCATCCCTTATGAAAAGCCATTACAGATAAACCAGCCAGATCCCTGATAAGGCTTCAAAAGGCCTGGGAGTGTTATTGCCTTCAAAAACATTGCCAGTTCCTGCCTGAGATAAGTCCCACTAGAACTTGACTCACACCCAAGCTCAGCCAAGCTCGCTTTCACACTCCAGAGCTCCACTTCTCATTGCTGTGACCAAACACGTCATCTTGTCTGAAAAAGCAAGTATGTATGAACGGGGAAAGAGGTAAAACCCAGCTCTTACAGTAACACGCCTCTTTAGTCGCAATGGGAGCAGACTTTCGCGATCACCAGATTCAGGGCACTGGTTGTCAGACCCGGTGTGTTTTTACATGACACTGAGCTGAGTCATAATGGAAATTTTAACTCAAGTCTTCACCTTTTGGTCCTACCAGGCATCACCTCCTGGGTAGTTTGCATGCAGCACTGCAAGGCAGCAATGCTGAGTCATCCCATTCATTGTGTATCATGCTGAGACCAGTCTACTGAAATTACCTCTGTGGATGTATGTCCAATTAGTCTGTGAGTCACCATTCACAGACAGCTGCTAGCCTCAGCTAAGAGGTCCACCTCTCATCTGACAAGTTAGTGCCTCTTTCTTGCTGCAGGGGAATGGTCAACTAAACTCCATTGCATTAGAAGGACTGGAGGAGAGAGGAGTATAACCCATGAAGGTTGATAGCAAAGCTTCTATTTTGTTGGTGTTATTCTTAATAATGTGTTAGATATCTGATGAGTTTGTGAAGAGACACTAGGACTTCATAAGCACTGCCTCAGTAACACAACTCCCATGCTCCTTAACACATCCATAGCACGTTTCAGAGCATTCCCTTCAACTAGAGCTGCAGAGACACCAGCTTGTTAATTATAGCAAGATAAAGGGGAAATTTGGCAATTAAACTCCCCCTTTTTGCGTATGTCCCTGGTAGGCTTTTGATAGCGCTGTCTGCTGCCTCAAGGCAACATTCCCCCACACGAGGTTTCTTGGAGACCCGCTGCTATGACTAAGCCTTCCGTCACTGCCATGTAATCAGGAGCTCACACCAGGAGGTAAAGCTGCTCAGACTGTGGCAGCCATTGTAACTTGAACTTTCCTCAAAGAGCTTCTTAGGATGAGCTTCTCTAGCTGCTGAAAGCTCAGAAAAGCAGCTTTTAATGACTCTGCCAGCAGGAGCTGCTGGAGATTTTTGTCATTTCATCTAAGGGAGGTGAATCTCAAGGACCTCTATTTTCGTGTTAGGGCTCTGGTGGTTGCTAAGGTTTGATCACTGGAAAAAGAGAGGAGATTGATAGTATCAGCTTTGCTCTTTCCTGTCTGCTCACACTCACACAAAGCTTCCCTGATCACACACATCAACATGCAGCTAAGTGTACAGCACATGATGATTCCCCTTCTTGTCAGTCTATATTCAAGTGAAGTCTAAGGCCATTAGGATGACCCGAGGATAATATTCAAGTATTGTTGTACTTTTGCCAACAAAGAGCAGCCAAACACAAAGGACAATAAGAGAGAAGAAAGAGCAAAAGGCAGAATATGGACTATTTTGCTACCACATTTCTTCTTCTGGTTCAACGATGCTGCAGCAAGGAGGGTTTCATTCTAGATGTTAATAACCCTTGTGAAGCAGCTGGTATGTGTCATCAGTAGCAATGGGACACAGCAAAACCCCACCCCATTCCTAGACCCTAGCACTTGCTTCTCAATTAAAGAAGGTAAACTCTGAACTGAGGCAACAGGACATCATTGAAATCTGTGCCAAAGAACAGCTTAAACCTCTCCGGGCCCCTGTGACACGAAAGACCTGTTGACTGTGTAATTCCACATAAGGTTTGATATAAAGAGCATCAACAGCACAGCTTGTCTACCAGTCCAGTGAAGCTAAAAGAGCTGTTTCTCAGTTTGTTACCTCCACCCAACTGCTAGCCTTTACCAACAGCTCAGAGACAAATGAAACATTCCTTTCATGAGTACTGCAGAATATTACCCCAAACTGGTCCTCGGCACTAGGGTAGCCATGGCTTTGAGGGCAGCAACTGAGACAGATTCTTGGTTAGAGCCATTAAATAATGATTCATGAAGGACAATTGGAGGAAAAGAAGAGTCTTCAGGGAAATTTATGTTTTATTTAACTTATCAAATAGAGCAGTGCTCAGAGTTTGAACAGTAGGCAAACACAGTATCTTACCTTGAACATTACTTAAACATTTAGCTAGTTTCATCACTTGTCTGCCTGTGGAAGATTGATTTTTCTTCTACTTAGCTGAATTAAAGGGCTTTTGCTCTTCCTCCTGCCCTCCAACTCCTCACCAAGCAAACAAGCTGTTTTCTGAAGAGCTAGTGTCTTACACTGGTCTCACCTCAATAAATTCTGAAGCTTTAAGTTGCTTCTGCTTCCATCAAACCTGATCTTGGGGACAACTGGTAAGTTGGGGTTAAGGAGAATGGAGGGAAAACGCACTTAATTAGATGATCTTAGAAATATCATCCATGATATTTCAGGATCAGGAGATGGATTTATTCTTTTCTAAAGATCAGAGAAAAGAGGATGGAGGAAGTGATGGAGAACATAAAGGACTTTGATATTGCACAAAGTGGCCATCAAGAGGCCCAACTAAATTTTCATTATATCCTGATAGTTGCTATAAAAGGAGAGGGCAATTCACCACCTCAGAATAATGAGGAAAAACATTCAATTTGAATTCTCCATAAATACCCTGCACTTTGAGGCTGTGCACTGCTCAACATTTAAATGGCACTTTAAAAAGAAAATAGAGACATGAAGGAGAAGGGAAGATGTACCCTTAGGGGTACATACAGCACACTTCGGAAAAAGCAGGAAAACAAAGATCTTTATACACTTTCAATTTCATGTAAGCTTTTGCCCTATCAAGAACTAATTAGCAATGGAAAATAACATTTCTTACTATTGGGATGCCTGGAAAAGGTGGTTTGTTACAAGCACTGTTTGCTACAGGGAAATTTGACTACATTGCAGCCTGACAAGCACATGCCTAATCTATAACCTTCATTAGTGCTGTACAGACTGCTGCTTCCACCAGGGTTCAGACATCTCTGTGCTCACTCTAACACAGTGGCACTTGAAGGCCCCCTGCTGCGATCAGGGGTCTGTTGTACAAAGCACTGTGCAAATAGTCAATGAGAAACACTCTTTGTTCCATGAGCAACCAGCCAAGCAGGCAAGACGGACAAAGGCAGGAGGAAAAGTATCATGATCCCTATTTTTTCTACAAGAAGCTGAGACACAGAGGGGTGAGTGTATGCTTAGAGCTCATCTGCTGTGCCAGTGATATAATCAACTTGCCTTTCTTGTTTACCTATACATGCTAGGACGTCCTGATGCCTTGGCGATTCCCAGTGTTAACTGCACACACTCCCAGCCTTGCATTTGTTCATTTCTGAAAGCAAGAAGCGAACACAACCCCTCACTCCCACACACAACCACACCATCAATAGCTGTTAGAAAGGCAGCTGAATGAGAACTGAGACACACCAATGATACTTAAATATTCAAGCCTTTGTATTCAGAGCAGAAATGAATCCTTACACTGATCTTCAATTCCATCCATCCTGAAGCACTCTCTGAAGGACAGCTCTTTCATCCTGCCCTGATGGGCAACAAAATTGGTCAGTTCTGGAATGAGCTGAGTTGAGACTTTCCAGTAGCATCAGCTCCCTGCTGTGGGAGCACACAATCCCAGTCTAAGCACCCCCTGGAAGTAACAGAGTGGGATAGGCTCCATCAGTGGGAGGCTTCGGGACATCTGTTTCATTAGAAGTTACACTGAGATCTGCATCTTTTCTATGAGATGGGATGCTGCGTGTGGAGACATATCCTGATACAAAGCAGCCTAAGGGCAGCTTTGAATTTAATGCATGAGAATATCCTGCTCAACCTGCCTGAAGAAAAAGCCACTTCTGCCTCATCTAAGGACACCGGGTGTTACTTGGCACTTGCATAAATCAGGCTCGCAACTTGCTATGTGGTGCAAATAGGATCTTTGTCCATGACCTGAAGCTGGGCCAATATCATCAGACTTAAAAGTGATGGAAAGCATATCCTCTGTAGTAGATGTCATTCTCGCTGTATCTCCCCACAACTTTCTCTTTTATGGTATTTGCACCATGATGTTCTCCCTCAGCCTGTCCCAGCACCAGCAAATGCTATAGAACCCATATTAGACAATAAACCAGTCACTGGAGTCACCTTAACATATACTTCCCACTAATTCCTCCTTCCTCTCCCATAATGCACACACCTTGTCCAAGGGAAAGTAAAATGGGTCCCTTGAGATCTCAGGGATACACTTGCTGCTAAGAAAAGGGAATTGTTTCACATGGTTCAACCCAGGATGTAGGAACCAGACTTCTTCCTCTATCTAGCCCTCCCTCCATGGTGTCTGATCACATCAATAGCCTTGTGTAACTAGGAATTCTGAGGAGATCTGATAGGTCTAATAATGAGTGTCACCATTCCTGAAGTTACTGCAGAAGCCAGAAGCTCTTATCAAACTCAGCTCTACCTTATCACCTTCACACTGCTTTTTTCTTGACATCCTCTCCTGTAGGTGTTCCACTGTCAGCTTTGCACAGCCAGATACTTTACAGTCCTAACAAGAACAGACAAAAACCGCCTATGTCTGAATGATTAGCAGATAATCACGGACATGGGCTTTGCCAAGTTTTCTGAACACAGAAGCCCAGTTCAGCCTTCCTTCATAGCAGCATCCCACTGCCAAAGCCCACAAATCACATCAGTGTAAGAAACAGGTGAAAAACCAAAATCCAGCTCATATTGTCTGCCATCAAATACCTGCTAAATAATGCAAAGAAATGAAAACAATTTTGTTTGGATGATTGATTATAGGGAAATTGCTCATGCCTCCAAAGTGTGGTGTTTCCAATCACATCTTTGTTTCATTCATCAGCAAAGAAATTAAGTTCCTCTCCTGGCACAAAGCCTGTGTTGTCCTGTTAACAACATTTGGCACATTGCTTCACTTTGCAGTGGTTTCTTGCCCCACTTTAACACCTCAGTGACAGAACTACCACATACTGACCCCCTAAAACATTAGGTTCAGCTCCAGTTCACCTCCTGAAGCAGTTCTCCCAGATGTTTGCATTAACCCCAAACGACACTCACTCCAATCACCACAAAGTGTTTGCAGCCTTGGAAAAATTAAGACACTCAGTACTTGAGGACTTACAGTCCCCTTCAATAAGGTCTTCTTGAACTTGGGTTTCCCTTCTCCACCTCTATGCAGTTATGCAGTTTTAAACAGAGATGTGATCTTCAGATCTTAAAAGATGTATCAGTACCTGCCTCACATGAAAAAGCACAGGGATGAAAGTGGAACATTTGTGTCAATAAAGAGCAGAAAACAGCCCCACTGTCATAAAAGCGCTTCTCTTCCTCTCAGCTCCTAAAATCCAGCAACAAAAGGGATCTCCTAGTCCTGGACTCTGCTATGACAAGTGGTAGTTCTCTATATTTTTTTCAATTAATTTAGCAGGCTCCATTTTAGAAACAAGCTCTGATTTTTGCCCCCAGCATTCCCATTATGAAAGGCTATTTCAGAAAATCATTGCTTTGACAGTTCAAAACTTACTTTCAATTTCCTGCCTAATTTATGCCTGGGCACTTTCAGACTCATATTGTTACACTAGCGCTGGTCTTTGGTTTAAAGAATTCCCTTTCCTCCTGATGTTTGCTCCACAGGGATATATTAACAGAGCTGCCACATAAGGCACGTTTAACCTAGTTTTAGCATTAAAAGATAAAGACTTTGGCTAATTATAGATCGGTTTTTAACTCCTTAAGGAAGAGACTGTTTTTATATTGTACTTAATTATAGATATGTATGGCAGAAAGGCATTTCATGAGATCATCAGAGGCACAATCAAACATACTTAAATACCTATTCGTCCTAATAGCTGTTTGTCGAGCCGATTCCTAAAATTCATTAAGGAGATGCCACATCTTTCCTAGACAGCCTATTTCAGTGTTTTTCCCCTCTAGAGATTAGAAGATTTTCCCTAATGCATTAAATCATCTTCACTATGAATTCAAGCACCTTCCTTTTCTTACACCAGTGACCATGGAAAACAGCTCATCATGAGACTTTCTATAAGTACTATATATGTGTAGGAAGACTGACTGCATCCCATTTCCTGCATTTTTCTTCTAAAATGAGCAAAGGCAATGCCTTCAATCTTTGGTGACAGGACTTGTTTGTCTAACCTCTTATTATTCACTTGTTCTGTCTGTTTTATTTTCTCCCCAATAGAATCTCTCTCCAGATTCCTTAATGGGTGTAGATAAGTTTCACATCAGTTCCGGACACTCACACTTGGCTGAAGCTCTGCCAGCCCCAAACAGGCTGTAATAATTGTCTCACGTATCTGGCAAAGAGCACTCTTGTTAATACAGTATTGGATACAATGAGTTGTTTTGCAGCAGCAGTTGATTCATATTCTACTTCTGAACCAGTGCAACCCCAGTCCCCTCCTGCTTGCTGCCTCATAGCTTATTCCCTGTTTTGTGTTTGTGTATTCTGCTTTGCCTGCCTAAGAGGAGTGCTTTGCACTTGTCTTAATTTCATCTCTTTTGCTTTCAGGCAAGATCTCTCATTTGTAAAGGCTGTTGTTAAGTGCTGAGCCTTTCTAGCAGGGTCCCATATTTACCTTCTGCAACGACAGACAGTGTTGGAAATCTCCAGACAACAAAGATACAACATACCCACTGCAAGAAGCACAGTGCTCTCCAGCAGAGCTCACTGAGGATACTGATTCAATCTTCACACTTACTTACATAGCTCTTTCAACTAATATTCATGAAAGTTCTCATATTCCTGATTTTTAGAGACTGCTTCCCTCAAAAGGATAATGTATCTTCTCATAAGCAAGTTTCCACATCAACCAATGACATTCCACAAGATCAGCCTTTCAGATCTTATCTCCAACCACCTATATCTTCCTATCTACCCTGCTCTGTGGCCCTACTCACCCCTGCCAATACCCTAAATAAGCCACAACCTTGAGGTAGGATCTCCACTTTCCTTGAAGCAGCTACGTAACAGTGTCCAAAGCTGGAATACACCAACGCTAACTTTAACATAATTCCGTTAAAGACAGATTAAATAAGGGTCTGGAAAACAAACTTACCTGATGGTCACTGTGTCCAAACAGCGCAATGTCCTTTTCTGCTCTGCTTCCCAGTAGCCTTCAGTAGCTCTCTGCATCCAGACATCCTCCTTTCCACATCCACAGATTGGTCAGGACATTGCAAAGCTCTATGTCTCCCAGCCTGCACTGCCCCAGGCTGAATAGATTGAAGACCTCATTTTGAGAACGGGTTTTCCAAAACCATTTCCGCAGCAAAGGGTGTTCCCAGAGAAAGATCCCTGGGGCCTGTGCCTTTTAGCTGAAAAAGATCCTCTGGATGATCCCAGTGGTCAGGGAACAGCAAAGTGAATGCTCTCACCACCCACCCACTTCTGTTTGTTTTGACATAATTCCAGTTCTCCCCTCCCCACCACTTCACAGCTCAGTTTTGGCAGGGAGGGCAGAGGCCATTAAAACTGATGGGTTGTGAAGAGCAAAGATTCCTAAATTACATTTCCACAAAGGACATGGCAGTGTTCTTGCATGCCTTTATCTGAGGATTTCAAAGTGTAACCCAGGACCATTACCTCCCTTGACACTGCACTCTGTGTATACAAAGCCCAGAGAGGCTGCCTTGGATTGTTCCTTTTGGAGTTGATGAGGCCAGCAGAAAGCTTACAAGGGACACTAAACTTAGAACTAGAACTAGTGTGACAGCAGGTTTAAAGAGGAACATAATACAGGTTAAGACTTGGCTTGTCAGTTCTTTTGGGGATGGCTGTGTCTATTAAGGCAGTGGGAGAGCTGAAGGTTGGGTAATTGCATTCCTGGACTTCTTGGAAAGACCTACTCCGCACAGTGAGTGCTGCAGTTCTTCCCTAGTGGCTCTCAGCTGCTTATCAACACAATGACACACACAAAAGTAAATCTTAGGGCAGCATGGTGCTAGTGTGTCTATAATAAGGGAGAGCAAGCAGTCTATCAGCAGAAGTGCTGGGCTAAATGGAGCAAAATGAAATCAGGTAGCATTGCTGCTCCTTCTAAGACAGAGATCCTTTAGGATTTGGCTGGAAAGCTGCTCCGAACTGCTGCCATGGACAGAATGCTGATTCCAAGCACAGCTCTCTCACCCGTTGCCATTCTCCAAATGGCATTTCCTTGTGCTTGCTCAAGCGCAGACCAAGCCTTGCTGCTTGCCCCCCTGGTGCTGCCTGCTCGCAGTCTCACTTCTGCTCCCTGTTCACACTAAGGTAGGGCAGGATCTTTCCTGCTTGCCAGAGGTGTGAAGCCAATGTAAATTACTTTCCCTTTTGCATTGAAGAAAAGTCTTATTATCAACCTGTCAGATCTAGACAGCTGCCAAGATGCTTTATAAGAAGAATCAAACCAGGCCCAATCTAAACAGATAGATTCTTCTCTCTCTTGCAGGGGCCCCATGCAGCGCTTTGGCCTTTGCCAGCAGCACCAATGTAGATTATACTTTCTTTTTTCTCTTAACTGAGCTATATCAGTCAAAGCCAAGCATGGGGAGGGGGGAGACTGCAGCAGCATCCAGCAGCCCGCTGTCATCAAACAGTAGGTCATAAGAAAATTGCTTCCCAGGCTTTTAGCCAGAGACATCTTACAACAAGCTGGCAGAGGAATTACTTGGTTTCATCCTTGAAATGCAGCCCTCTCCAGTATTCATTAGAAACTTGTGGTCTCAATAGAGACCAGCACAGCCCCCAAAACAGTTGGCATGCCAGCAAAGAATATAGTACCCCTCACAAATAAAAGAGAGAATTTTGCATGACAGAACAAGATTACATGCTTTGCAACCCAGTCAAGACACAGAAAGGAAACACATCTTCCCCTCTCTGGTGCTCTAGGTTCCCTCGGCACAACATGGAATTCACTTTAAAGTAGAAGTCAGGGGAAACTTCCCTGGTTGTTACTGGTCTGCAGAATCCAGATATGGCCAGCTAAGGTTGCTTTACATGGTGCCCATGAATGATATGGAAGCAAAGAAGGAGCATGGCTTCAGGACACCACAATGATTCGGATGAGCAAATCTGCTACATGTGGCCATCCCTCCATTCCCTGCTTCTGTAGTCACCCGTGGTCACCTCAGCACCACCTCCTCTTACCTAGGATGAGTAGCCTTGTCCCTTCTCAAAGCATGAAAACCTTTAAGACAAGAGGCAGAAACAATACAGACATAACACTTTTGTTCTCTCAAAACACTCAAATGCCAATTTGTATCCAACAGCTTTTCTGATGGGAAAAAAAAGCTGTTACTTGACTACCCTTGTACCCCAGCCGTGCCCCTCACTGGCTTTACAGCAGCAACACTTGCTGCAGCTCTGCAGGGGGAAAACTTTATGAAAGTCAGAAGTGGTGAAGGCAGTGGAAATTAGGAGGTACCAAGAATCCAAATCCCTCCTTCTCTCATCATTTCCATCTCACTCCTGTAAGCCTACAAACTCGGATATGGCTATGCAGGGTCACAGCTGCATTAGCGAGCTCTTGCGCAAATCAGAGATACACATGCTCACACTCCCATGGAAACATGCTCCTGGCCTATGCTGATGATTTGTCTCATGCAGAACTGACACATTTTAAGATCTAATTATTATTACAAAGCTCTAAACATCATGGAGCGGACTCTCAGCCTTTGCTCATCAATGCCCAACTGTTCCCACTGATCTCTTCTCTTGGAGCAGCAGTTTGTTAGCTGCAGGAACCGTCTGTCATTTTGAGCTTGGAAGCTAACAAACTAGAAAAAGTTGAGCCTAGGATTTGGTATCTCCCTGCCAGAGGCTCAGATTTGATGCCCAAATCTGAGTGTGTGATATTCTGGGTATTTGGATTTTAGTCCCATGTGAGCTATGTCAGAGCATAGCTCTTGCCAGTCAGTTCATGGCCCAGAAGGTTACAATTTCTGTTGAGGATCAATGGCATTTAAAATGGGACCAGGTAGCTGTATGCAGACAAAAAAAAAATTACCATATTCCTTTATCATGTTTTATTCATAAATAGCCACTCTTCCATAACTTCTGCTGCCAAGATGCCTTGCTTTATCCAATACAGCTCTTTCAGAAGGAAGCATACTTGGTTTATCATTGAGAAGGATTTTGGATACCTTCAGAGTAGCTGCCCCCTTTGAGCTGACTGCATTAGGACTGTCTATAAAGAGGAACAGTTAAGTTACAGTGTTTAGAGCCCAAGTCTAATAGAAAGCCTCCTGTGGCTAGTGTGCTGCTCTCAGAAGTCTGCAAGACATCATCCCCCATGTAAGCTGGTTGGATGCTTCTTCAAAATCAGCCTACACACCTTGGCAGCACAGCCTGTCACTAATCCCTGAAAAACAACCTCTTTTGAGAGCTAAAAATAGGCACTATTTTTTTGAAAGAACAAATTAATTACTTTTACATTTGTGCATATTAGAACTATTAAGTCTCTACTTTACAGCTGCCCTCAATTTGGTTTTTCACCTTTATTTACCTGGTTTTGCACACATCAGTGATGGCAGAGACTGGCATATCCAGGCAGTGTCTGCAAATGATATGGTCTGTGAACCTTCTTAAGCCACAGATGGAGGAGCATGAAGGTTGTGTGCAGAGGTTTGTGCCATCAGTTCATTGCTCACAGATGAGCAACCCCGGCTGGAATGAAAGCATCCAGCGTAACCGAATGCCAAGGGATAAGTAGATGGGTATTTCAGCAAATCAAATTCAGATCTCTTTCCCCCTTTAAAGCTGTCTTTTTCCAATAGTCATGGGCAGTGCTGAGGTCTTCATAGTGGTTTCTAACAAAGCAGAATTTCATGTCCTGGAACCCTGCAGAGGAATGGTAAAAATGAAATATAAAATTGCCCTCTCAGCACAACACATTAGTATTGTCCAGCAATTTGGCTGTTTTGTATAGAAGCCTTGCCCATTAAGCACCTTCCACACTTTCAGCAAAAGTGTTCATATTTTCAGAAGCATGAATCTAATTCTCTTCTTCTGCTACTTTCAGTTTAGCTTTCGTAGTATGGAAAAGGAGCAAGACTCAAGAGCCAGGAATGTTTTATTGAAATCAGGTTTTTTGCCCCAGTAAGAAATTTCATTGGATCAGTTCAGCACCAGACTACTAATCACTACGATAGGAACATTTCTGTGAGAACCAACTTCATTAGTGTGATGCCAGCTTCCACTGAACATCTGTGGTTTCACCAGAAGATGGATCTGGTCTGCAACAAAACGTCTTCCTATCCAGCTGTAGGAGTATAAGTCAAATCTCGTGGATCTTGTAATTTCACTGCAAATTATCACTTTACCTCTTACACATTTTCCCTTACTTTGAAGTGATTAAAGTCCACCTCCCAAAATATGCCAAGTATAAAGCTGTTCTAGCTGACATTTCTGAGCTTGGTTGGAGCTTAAAGCTGGGGAGGGGGAAGAATTTCTGATTTAAACTTCAGCTCTGGTTCAATTAGAACATGGGTTAAAAGCTCGGGTTGATTTCATTTTATCCCAATGGCTTATTTCTTCTTTAGTGTGCTCCTCTTGTCCTTCTACCTGTTTATGTAGACATACAGAAATCAAGGTGGCCTTAAATTTGTAGTCCCTCATTAAACAAGGCTCAGACCAAACAGATGTCTCTTTATGTCAATCCAACAATGTACAGTGGAGCCTTCAGTGACTTTAATCAGCACCATGACAGTACAATAAAGATTATAAATTAATGAACATTTTTTGAAACTTGGCCTGGCTTCCTTATGATAAAAAAGCATAAGGTCAAAAAGGTGAAGAGAAACTCACTGCTCTGTTGCTATCATCAGACAATCCCTTTAGCTCAGCAGTCATGGGTTTTATCACATGCACACACACACACAGAGCTCACAAGATAGTAATCAATTCAGCATTTTGCTAAAGCACTTAGAATGGGAACATCTGGGGTAGCGATTCAATTGTCCAGAACTAGCTGCCTGATAATTAATATTCCTTCAAATGGCTTTTCTATCAAGGCGTCCCTCCTGATTCACCAGCCATTCCCCTGTGGCTCAGATACACTACAGAGTAGTTGCTCATTCCCCAGCCCAAGCCTTGTGTAGAAACAGTGGAGACAGACAAGCTGGAGAACTTATGTTTCAGCATTGCCTCAGGCACATCCACCAAGTTTGTGTATGAAAAACATCACCTCACTTCAACAGCAACAGTTAAAAACAACACTTGAGGAAATGTTAGAGGAAATGTTCAAGGGAATATACTTGGTTTACCTCCATAAGACAAATGCAAGGAGGTTGGATTCACTACCGTAAGACCTCATTGAGATTCATCTTCAGTTCCAATGCTTGGATTTTACAACTGTAAAGGGTTATATCCTTCAATGGCCTTTGGAATGTGCTCTGGTGCAACTCAGAAATGGATCTTTAACCACCACTAGTCAAGCCAAGCCCTGTATCTCTGTATACCACACATGTACAAGTTCAGGCTCTTCAAGCAAAAAGTGACATCTATATAATTGCTGCACACTTAGATAGTGGTTGCTGCTCCTTACTGCAGCTCTAAAAGCATGTCCAGTTGAATTGCAAATATTTCACTTTTACCCTAAGCGCTGGGCAGCGAGGGAATCCCTCCAGTTCTCTGAAAAATATCATGCTTTAAAGAAACCTTGCTTTCTAGTTGTAGTGAAACGAAATAACGGGGCTGGAGGAAGCGTGTAGACCCTACACCCAGCAGGGGTATGTCCATAAGGGTTGAGAGATATATTCTAATATAGATGATCATAGAATAGTTAGGATTGGAAAGAACATTAAGGTTATCTAGTTCCAACATGAGCAGATGAACATCTTCACCCAAGAAACTCTTGGTATTTCTCAACTTTGAGGTTACGCACCATTTCCTTACCTTCATTTTGCCCCAGGCCACATTCCCAAGCAGGTCTGCACACTGGTTTAGGGCCCAGTCCTATCCTCACAAGTCTGTCCTAAGGCATCTTCAGTGAGCTCTGCCTTGCAAAAGGGAAGAAAAATCAAGATGCCCACACAATCTGCAAGTTCAGCTATGTCTATTTGATTTCAAAAGCATTTCAAATCTCTTTATGCTTCCAACAGGGAGAAAGAGATCTGATTCTATACAGTCTCATTCGCACCTCTTCTCCTACTGCTGTGGAAGCATGATGTAGACTTCTCAGCAAACGTAGCCTTATCCCTCAGGGTCTTTGCATTGCTTGCTTAGCTGAGCTCTATCAAATTATGTTCAAATCACACTAAGAGTAAAATCAGGATGTGCCCCTTTTATACCTGGCTTTTTTATTTATTTGCTTCTAATAGAATTTATCATCCAGAGGAATTTCGTTTTTTACAGAGCTGCTTCTTTTTCACTCTGGAATTCGGGTCAAATCCTATCACTGAGCTCTGCTAAATTTGTTGCCATATTAGCATTGCTGTCCCCAGCCTGGTGGGGATGTGACAAATAAACATTGCTGAGCTGTGCCCCAAATCCAAGCTGAGAACACCAGAACTGCTGTGGAAAATAGCATCTTGAGGCATTCTAACCCAGCTCCAGAGAGCCTGAGGCTGGGAGGGGATGAGACAGGCATAGAACAAGTACTGCCTAGAGCTTGGATTGGAAAGGAAGGCTGGAACAGCCCCTGCAAACTCCACACTTTCAGATGCTGACAGACACACTTTTCTAGCTGTCCTGTACTCTATGTTGAGAGATATGCTGGAATCCTCATTCTCAAAATAAAAGCTGACATAGGGCCAGAAAGAAATAGAGGATGACAGTAGAAGGTCAAAAGGATAGGGGAGGTAAAATCACAAGGAAATAAAGAGAAATGAGGCTTTTTATCGGGCCTGTTCTGGTGATGCACAGGTGGGAACATGACAAAGGCTGTTCTGACATGTAATTCAGTCTGGCTGTTGCTTAGAAATAGCTGTGCTACTCCAAAATCTGGCTGGAAAAATGGGCAGTGTGGAGAAGAAAGTGGCCAGGATGCATTGCTTACATGGGCCAAGAGCTTGCATCTTTTGACCAGCAGCGAACCAGCTCAGGTCACCTCAGGGGATGTGTCTATAAGCAACAGCACTTCACCAGGTGCTCTACTCCCTACTTACTTCAGAGCAACTACAGTTTTAAATAAGCATTTTCAACAGGGAAAAGGGCTCTTTCAATTTTACTCCCCACAAAAGGCTAATCAGGCAGCAAATGGGAAGGAAACAGCTCCTTGCAGGAAGAGCACCACCCTCTCTTTCACCTCACCTAATTCCTACCTATCCCTCCCCAGCCTTCCTGGACTCCTTTGCTCTCAAGAGTACCTCCTAAGGGACTCTGTCAACAAGTCTCCTAAAGAGGATGAAGTCTGCCATCTAAAAGTCCCATTGAGCCTCTTTACTGACCTTCCTTCCTTGCTTTTCTAAGAATCAAAAACCCCATCATTTCATGATCACTGTTCTCACGACTACCTCCAACCATCACATCACACACACCTTGGAGCATACGTACTAACACTATAGATACTGTTGATAATAACACTCTATGGCATGCACAAGCTGGGCTGCTCAGCCTCCCAACTGAGGAGCTCAATGCAGACCTGGCTGCTGTGTCGTATTTTTAATGTAAGACATAAAAAAGAAAAAGATGCAATGGGTTTCTGTTTTCAAATAAGCTTCCAACTGTGCCACCTGGAAGTCAAAGAGATGTGGGAGGATAAAACCCAGACACTTAGGTCATAAAAACTCCAGGAGAAAGCCACCTAGTGCTTGATAACCCAGGTCTCTATTCTGCAATCTATGGAAATGCTCAGGATTTATTCCTACAGCCAACAACTCTCATGCTCCTATATTCATATACCATATTCGTTCTAGAGTTGATACTCATTGGCTTCCTGCCCCTACAGCAGTCTCCCATTGGAGATGATTTGCATCTCTCACACGAAGGATACCCAAGCTGTGGGTTGATTTAGCAGCTAGTGTGTTGTGGTCTGTAGTGGAGAGAGAGAAGATACTTGGCAGTGGAAATAGCACAGAACAGCCAACAGATAGTCTTCTCTCTGTCACAGCCTTTAATGAGCCCTTTGATTTTTATCCGAACAGCCAGGGAACAGACAACCCTTCAGTCCCACCAGCATATAACTGGCCCCACTCTGAGAACAAGGAAATGAAATCGTAAGCAATGAGTTACAAACATGGAGTATTTCTGAATACATTTGTCTGCTTATAGGATCCAGGCCCTATTCCAACCTGCAAATGGGATGTGCTTCACTGGCTTTAAATCACTCAGCAGGTGATAAGTGGTAACACCTGGAGCCCTGAGCTGCCTTCAAAACATTACTGCTTATTAAAATAAAACAATAATTAAGTGGAAGACACTGAACCTTGTGATTTCTGGAAAATGGATCATTTTTTATAATGAATCTCTGAGGCTGTGAGCAGAAAAGGTGTAGCCATAAAGGAAGGAAGAAGGGCTGAGACCTGAGGGCACACACTGCTCTAGCAGCTGAGGAAGGGAAGAAGTGGTAGGACTTGGAGGACTCATGGAAGGGATGCTCCCACAACAAAGGCATAGCTGCATTTGATGAGTAGAGAACATTCAGATTTTGCACAGACGGAACAAACTTCAGGCTCAAAAGGTCCAAAACAATGACAACCATGGGTGTTCCTCACAGTTTTTGACATCTGAGGTTCCAGGGGATGTTTTATGTTCCTACATTCCCCCTTCCTTCACTTTTAAGCACAGAGACCAGAAGTCTCCAACTCTTCTTCAGGCAAGATCAGCTAAACCCTGTCCACCCCAAGAGCTTTTATTAGAGTAAAAATCACTGCATTAGTAGTTCAGAGCATAAAACCCTGATTGTTTTCATCCTCTTCACCAGTGTGAGCTGCATAGTTTTAATCATGCCTTTGGGCTTAATCCTGATTATTTCATTGCAAACTACAGGAACGTATCATTACTTACAGTGCTATTCGAGGTTATTACTTAGTCCTTCAGGTCAGCAGGTGATGAGGGAATCTTACTAGCTTTCTGTGCCCCATCTTCTCATTTGGTGACAAAATCCTGCAAACACCAAGCTGAGAATTAATGAAATAACATAAGCATAGTTTAGCTCCTAAACTTCCAGACTTGTATGTCTTGCAGATATAGTCCCACAGAAGAGGAGCAGAGATGGACAAGTGTTACCATAGACCCTCCAAACACATGCCTTGTTCCACAAGTTCACTGTTGACAGTAACAGGAAGTAGGTGTTAACACACAGGGGGCTGTCCCATATGCCAGGCAGATTAAGATGTCTGTGTAACTTGAAGGTATCTTAATACAACCCCAGGTACTACATGACAAAACTACTGTGAAGGTGCTGAGGCGCTGGCACAGGTTGCTCAAAGAAGCAGTAAATGTTCCATGTTCATCAGTGTTCAAGGCCAGGTTGGGCAGAGCCTGGGGCAACATAGTCTAATGTGAAGTGTCCCTGCTCATGGCAGGGGGTTTGGAGCTAGATGATCATAAGATCCTTTTCAACCCAAACCATTCTATTATCCAATGACTACCAAGTGTTAATTGGTCTTTTGTTAAGAACCTCAGCAGAGGATTGAGGCTGGAACGGGCAACAGAGATGTTGTCTCCAGAAAGAACATCTTACCCTCTGCTTCCAGGCCTGGGGAAGGAGAAAACCAGGCACTACTGTCTGCCCTATAGCTATCCCCAGAGCTCCCCATATTGGTGAGCAATACCAGACAATTTTGGCTTCTAAACATTCCCACATTAAAAATGACTGCCAGCACTTCAACGGATCTCCGGCCTCAGCGAGCAGGAAGGAGGCAGCAAGCAGCAAAATTTAGAGGCTATTTTTAACCTGGGCTCATTTCTTAGGGAAGAAATTATTCATAACCTGTATGCATGCAGTTCATCAGATACAAGGCAAGCTTGGCTGAAAACACTCCTTAATGGAGCTGCCACCTCCCCACCTTCTGCACTGGAAAGCAAGGGCTCTTCTTGCCATTTTACAAGGGATTGCAAGGAAACACTAAAGGTGTGAGATTATCTGCTTCATGCCTACCTGTGCAGTGGTAGGAGAGGAAGCAAGCTTTGAGACACATCATAGTTGTGGCACTAGCTGCCCATTTTCCATTTCATCCTCACTCATGCTCAGAGCTTTCTTGCAGCTCCTATTTCTTCTGTTCCCTCCAGCCACACTGTTAACACACTGGGTCCTGCACCCTTCTGAGAAGTTCCATTCTGAAACAGACTTTAGTTTAGCCTAAGACAATTCATATTTCTTTCCAGTCTTCTCTACATGGGAAAGTGCAGGTTTCCTGAGCTTGGAAACCCTTTTCTTGCAGCCCTCTCACTTCTCCTAGCAGTTACATACTTTGCCATAACCAGCAGTCAAACGTTTCTTGCCCAGCAAGGTCACAGATCACTTTGAACTGCAGCCCTGATAACTGAGTTTGGCAGGCCTTATTTGTCTGTAAGACCTTTCTCATCTTTTTGATGCTCAAGGATTTCAACTCTGAAGGTAAAACAAAAAAGACCATTGTGATCATCCAGTCTGACCTCTCACTTACCTGTGGATGTAAAAATTCATCCAATAGTTCTTTACTGAGCTCAGGAACTTCTAGTTGAGCTGGATTGCCTCCTTCAGGAAAGTGATCTAAATTCAAGGTACTGGATTTAAGTTACAGGGATCTTGCCACATCCCTTAAGTAACCACTCCAGGGGTTCATCATCCCATTGTTAAAAACATCCATCTTGTTTCCCAATTGGAAATCAATGTTAGACAAACACAGATGTTGGAAATTGTTACATCCCTTTCTCCTCTGGTCTGAAAAGGCTCTTAACATTCAGTATTGTGGGTTTTTTCCCCTGAACTTTGAACAAGCTTCTCCTAATGTGGTATGCCAGCTTTAGAGCAGAATGCACACAACAGGTATACAGAAGGTCTAAATATACTGGTTCATCACCAGTCTCAGCCAGAGCAGTTTGGCTTTTCAACGGTTTTCTGTTTGGAAAGCCCTGTTACCATGCCCATCCCTAAAATCACGTGGCTGCTTTTTGAACCCTTGCATTTCAGCCAACTCGCAGATGGTATGTGCCACTAACCTCATCCTAACAGCTCTTCTGTTCACAATAAGCATAAAGGCCAGGGTAGCAAACCTCCTGCTGTGTTTCAGGCTCCAATAAGCTTGCAATACCATTGTTAAAACATTCAGTTATCTTTAGCTGGGAGTCTTCAGGTCCCTTGAGATGAATGAGTGCACTGGGGAGAAGGGAAGAAAACAGAAAGAAGTGAAGCTCAGAAGTCAGCCAAAATACTTGGGCTCTAAGCTTAGATCTCAAACAATTGCAAGCCACATTTTCAGTCTGCTACTTACAGACTCCTGGGATCTACAGATCACTTCTAAGAGCTTGTAACTTGTAGTTAAGAATAAATAGAGTCATAAATTCTTGCAAGAAAATCCATCATGCCACTCTAGTTTTGGGGGGCCACACTTCAAATGGGGATAAACCCCATTGATTACAGTGTATAGGTACAACAACACAGCTGAAGAGGAGCATGTGCTCCTTTTCCTCCATGACAAAGAGCACCTGATTCCCAGTGAAAAATCATACCTCACTTAAGAGAGCATGAATGGTCCAGTTATCCCCAGAAAGCAACTGGAAAAATAAATGCATGTGATCAGAATGTAGCTTTCGCTAGTTGCTCACACCAGACCAACAGCTCTTACACATAAACCTCTTCCAGAAATAACACTAAAGAGAAAGGAAAACATCACAAGCAACAGACAAAACAGTTATTTAAAGGGAATCAAAATCAGCAACACATCTTACAGTTGAAGTCAGCTACAGTTTGGGGAGGAGGGAAGAATCAACCGAAAAATAATACAATCAAAGAAGACCCCATCTCCTCACCTAAGCAACTAAACCACAACTCCTCCTGCACAGGCCTTTCAGCAGAGGAAATTGAGGTGAGTGATGAACTGATGCCCAGCAGCTGGGGCACTTTGCTGAGCTGATGTATCCTTCTCTCAGGCAGCCAAGAGGGCTGCAATTAACCTTTCTCCCCAAATGTTTTCCATGAGCTTCTCACTCCAGCAAGCAGAAATACATCGTATATTGAACTTGCTGTGTGTGGATGGAAGTAGTACAGGTGGGAGGGGTTAACCAGAATATAAATAAAAAGTCTTAATTGTGTCAAAGCAATAATAATAAATATACATCTGCATCATGGGCTCCCATATCTCTGTCTCTTCAGATACTGTGGCTATGCACACCTTCACCATTCCCATGGCTATGAGTTCTACCCTGTTAACTTGAAACTTCTTTTCCTGAAGAGAAATATGAGGCAAGCCCTTTTTCTTACTATATTTTTTAAGAAAAAGGACAGAACAATCTTTGTATGAATCCATAAAACGTAAACTTTTATTATCCTCCATCTGCTTTCCCACCGGATGGTACATATTTGCAAAGCACCCCTTGGAGGCAAAGGAAAAGAAAGTTGCCATGAAGAAATCCAAAGTGATGGGAAGATCCTAGGGAAGCTGTTGTAATTTATAATCAGCACATTTAATATGGAACACTAATGCACAGCTGCTGAGAAAACTTGTCCAATATGTTTCTGCAACAGCAAAAAAGGCCTCTCAGGTCATCTTGGTGCCTACATTATGCTACAAAGAAATTGTCTAATTGCAGAACCTTGTGCAATCTTTGGTATTAACCTCTGTCACTCACAGCCAGCCAAGGAATACAGCTCTTTTGTTTAGAAAGCCTGGAGCAAGATGGATTAATAAATCCACCATGAAGAGTCTTTTACTGTTGATCCTAGATTTATATCAGGAATAATCTGTATTTTCCCCTGAGCAGAGTACGAGGCCAATGACACAAACCAGGACACACCTTAATACTAAGAATATTTGCAAGCTCCCTTCTTCCATCCAACTCTCCAATCTGTGCTGCAAAGTCCCTGGCTCATCGTGCAGGAGCTGAACCTGTAAATTCCCCTGGCCAGTGTGCCCATGGCTATAAGGTGTTCGATGCCTTATGATTTCAGATCCAGAAGGACCTTGGTCCTGCAGACAAAAGATAAGCAATTTCAAGGAGGTCCCAAGCCAAGGTGCAGAGGAGAGAGCCCAGAGAGCTTTGTAATGCTCAGGCAGAACAAATACACCAGAGTACAAAGCTGTAATGCACCATTTAATCCTTGTGTGCAGGGGACTGGACAATGATTCAGGCTGGCTGGTGATGGAAACTATTAATAAAGCAGCCCAGTGTCTCTGGAGAAGCCAAAAAGCTTGGAAAGTGACTCAGATAGATGGCTCAGGAGACCTGTGTGCAGGAGTTTCTCCTTGTGGTTTCTAAAGTATCATCCTCGCAAGACAAAATGAAGCGACTTCTGTCTCAGAAGTCTCGGATGCATCTGCAAAGCCGAGATTATGTACAAATGGGCCTTAGCTGACAGCCAGATCCCAGAGGAAACAGCAGTGAGAGCTGTAATTGCAATTCTTCAGGGTTTACATGAGGATTTCAGTTCTCAGGGCTTCCACTTTGCTAAGCCCGCATCTCTGAACACTGTGTCTGAAACAGGCATCAACACTTGCTCATAACTTCCATGACCTGCCAGACATCCACCCAATACCAGAAACCCTCACTGCCTCCCTTGAAACTTGGCTCAGGCAACACAAATCCCAGCTTCAGGATAAGTGAACATTCTGTGAGCCATTCAGCAGGGCTGGCCGGAGTTCCAGTTTGCAGATGATTTGTTTTCTGTGGGAAGAGGATAGACAAACACCCACAAAACCCGAAGGCTTGCTCAGCTACAGAGAAGGTAGAACTGAAACAACCTCTCTTTGCCTGAAGTCATGAGAAGTTTGGGATTGCTCAGACAGCTCTTGCAACTAGATTTAAGAGCAATCAACTGTACGTAGAAAGTAGAGTTTGTAGTTTTAGTTGGACTCATAACACAGCCCTACAGAAATGTTAAGCTTCTTAGTAACCTCCCAGAAGCCTCTGCAAGAAAACAGAAGTGCCAATGAATCATGAACACTTGCTAATGCAGATGGTGCTGAGATTGTTAATCAAAGAGGGACAAAAAATTATGGCTGAGCAGGCACCAGTCTGTCCACAAAGCCTTCTCTAATTAAAAGCAAAATGGGCATGGCAAGGATAAAGCAAAGGGCTCCTAAGGTATTAAATCTTGTCTAATTAGCAATTGTCTAAAACTAGTGTGCATTTTGGTTTGGATGAGTTTGGAAAGCTCCATGTTAACAAAACTGTATTAGAAATGGAAGTTATTCCAAGAGATCATGCAATAGAAAGACTTAACTAGACTAACAGTTCAGTTTGGAAGAGCCTAGCTCTTCTCCAGAGCTACTAAGCACTAAGGGATTCTTTCCTTTTGATCCCTGCCTACTGCTAAGAGAGGTGACAGTAATGGGACACAGAGATTTATTTTTATTTCTATTTTTTTATTTTTTAAATTGTTTTGTGATCCGTGGTTTAATATTTACTTTGCATTTGTGACCACAGCTCTCAGTTTGTGCCTTCAGAGTCTGCAATCTCCTTATGCTCCCAGCCTGGTATTAACTGAGCCTGGGGCTGATTGGTTTCCAAAATCTGGACTGCCCCAGGAAGTCTGATGTGACCGAAGGTTGTGCTACCACACGCTTGCAGTTAAGTGCACTTACACTTCCTAACTACAAGAGGGTGACATCGTCACACACAGCTGTCTTTAATGCCATATCAACCAGAAGACATGTTCCCTTCCTCAATTTTCTCATGGTACTTACAAGGCAAGAGAGATTAGACTAAGTTTACAAAAGCCGCAGATTTTTGAGCCTGAACTTGAAAGTTCAGGGAAGAAGGATCCCTGTTTTACCAACACTTCTAAAATGTACCTCCTTCCTAACTATTGTAGCAATGGGTTTATTTCAAACTCCAGTAACTTATGGAATAATTCCGTGTATTAGCTTTCCTTTTGAAATACAGCTAGAGCCCGCACACGAAGTATGTTATGCCTGGGCCATTTTCTCTTATTTGTAGGAGCTGCTAACAATTTTTCCCTGATAGATGTTTGGCTTCATCATACTATAAGAAAAATAATTAAGATTACAAGAGAAAACGCCTTTAATTCTTCATCTTTGTGAATCAAAACATCCTCATTTGGATGTCACAGCAAGAGTCCCAAGACCAAAGTGTCCAGAAGAAGAAGGGTCATTTTACAGATACTGGTAGGTTGAAAAGCTGATGACAGGATTTGGTGGAACTACTTTAGAGAGAATAAGAAATATCCATGTGAAATTTATTAAAGCCAACAATGCATCTCATCTGTAGGTTTTTTAGGCATACAGAGGATCAGATCTTCACCCTCTTTCAAACTCGTTTCCACACTTGAAATTGTAACTGTTATCCACAAAACTGACTACAGTTACTGTCCTGGAACAGGCTGGGTTGTGATTGACTATATGTCTGCACACCCAGCCTCATGAAAGCTAGATGAAAATGCACACTGTTTCATTTTGCATGTGCAAAGTGGAATTTTCTATCAGGAAATGTGAACCTTACTGCCTCACCCAGTCAGTCAGCAGGTTTGGAGTTCAAAGTGAGGACCAAAAAATGAATCATCTCTGGCTACTTCTACTATTGATTGTATAAGCACCTTAAGTGAGTCATCATTATCTGTCTTGTACTTCAGTTTGGACACAAGAACTAGCTCTGTAATTCATGTCAACTTTCAGTTATCCCTGGGGCAACTCTGAAGGAAAGCTGTTGCAATTGTCAAGAGTTTGATTTCTCCTTCCTTTCTTGGGTCCTTCCTGTGCGTTTGACAAGAAAGGTTGAACCAGATGATTCTTGATGTCCTTTCCAACCTGGTATTCTACAATTAGTTTTCATTTATCTTTCTTTTCCTTTTTGGGGGAGACAGCTGGATGCATGTGTTTTGCTTTCTGCACCACTGTCACAGCTGCACATTGCTTGTTTCTGATCTTCTCTGCCTGCTTCTTGGACCTGAAAGGGCACAGATGAGCATAGAGCATCACCCTCTCTGCAAAATCACCCTGAGCCACCCAGCCTTGATCACAGCTATGTCTCTGACTTCCTTCCTTCTCAGCCAGACCTTCAGCCTAACAATTCTCCCACCCTTCCTATTACACCCCACTCACATATCTAAGGCAACAAGCTTTCAGGTGTGCTGTTTGGATGCCCTTTCCAGATCTAATTACTATATATGTCTCTGCCATGACTGAAACAGGAGTTCATATCCATCATCATTTTCCTTTTTCCAGTTTCTACAGAAACAGCTAATCTTTGCTTGAAATTTTTTATGCACCAAGCTTCCAGAGAATGGATTTTGCTGATTTTTCAAACCTAATTCTGTATTTGTTTTGTTTTGCTTTTAAATCAGCTGACAGTGTGCTGTGAACCAGGCTTTTTGGTTGAAGCAGTGATGTTTTCTCATCCATTTTCTCTATATTCATTTAGGTGTAACACAAGAGACAAACAGACTCCTTCATCTCTTCTGATTCCTTGTGCTTCCCCTCAGCTTTTTGATTTGAATTTATGGTAATCACTTATTTCAAATGCTTTTTCATGATAGTGGTGTTCTACCTTTATCTTCCCTGATCAGATATGTTTATCCTAGCACAGCCAAGTCATGATCAAACCCATTGACTGGAAAAACACCAATTCATGCTTAGTAGCTTGAAACATCTGGCTGGGCAACTGAGCAGGACCCCCATGCACTGAGCCGTGTGCACACATAGGCACGCAGGCAGGACATTCATTCCAGTGCTCAGTCACCAACATGGTATCAAAGTGTTAAAGGTCTGGTATAATTTATGAACTCAGCTCAGTTTATATGAGCACTCAGAGAGTTAAAGTTAACAATTTATTTTGGTTCTTTTATATAGTAACTCTATGCTTCTCAATTTCTGTATTATTCACACCTCAGTAAACCTTATTTCATTAGATTTTGGGAATTGCAACGGTAATTTTGGTGATTAACTTTAAATTGGGGATAATACAAGAGCAGATATTAACATAATGTCAAAACAATTTTGTACAATTGTTACTTAACCTCGGTCAAATAATTTCCACACCCAGTGTCCTCCCAAATGGACCTTTATTAATATGACACAGACAAACACAAGAGAACCCTAAGCTTTATGCAGGGAAATGATTAAACAAGAACACTTATCAGGAATGATAAGGCAGCAGGGCAGATCTCTGAATTCTCAAATTCTCAAGACTGCATCTGGCCTTTAGAGGAACTACAAGAATGAGCCCTTGACAGGATGCTCAGGAAAGGTGTCATAAATTGTCTTACCTGGATGACAACTAGCAGAAGCTCAGCAGCAATATGTTTAGCTTCTTGCATTTATTATACACAGGTGATTTTAAAGCTGATGGATGGGTATTAATTATGGGGGAGATTGAAGATCTTTATTTCTGTCTTGATGCTGCAGCTAAACCTGAGATAATCCATGTTTTTATGACTGAAGAAGAGTTCTTTCTCTGTGTCCTCTTCAGTCAATGGGCAGATCAGAAGAAAAAAAAAACAAATGACCATGAGGAGTGATGTGTCAGGAACACATTGCTGATTCACAAAGCCACAGAGGGTATGCTTACTCCTGTGAAGACTCACTACCTCCTAGTGGGCGGCTGCTCGTATGAGTGATGTTCATCACTGTGCAGGAACCACATTCTCATCACACGCGATAATTGTCAGAGAATCCTCCTGGGTTTTAATCTCATCAACTGTCAGGGGAAAGTGAAAATGTGTCTAAGTTTCAGTCCAACTGGATTTCCTTGGGCCTCAACTTGCAATTCCTGGGGCTTTATTTACAATCAGCAGGCTTGCTCCCACTGCCAACAAGGGGAGTGTGATAACTCCCTTGTTGCTGAGGCTGGAATGGAGGGCTACTGGGCTTGTTGCAGGCGTGTTGGAGACCGGCTGGCCAGGTACCTCCTTTGCACATGTACTTACATGGACATCACTTCCAAAGCAGAACAAAACCTGGAACTTGGCTGAAATTTGTGACTTTGAGTTCCCACTGGGACCATTAAGGGAAAATACAACATAAATGGGAAAAAACCTCATTTGTCAACAGACTAGCTTTTATCCAAAGGATGATCACAGAGATTAGTGCTGTTGGCAGAAGAACTCCCCTTTACCATCTATCTAAGAAGCTTCTGACCAGTTTGACATTAGTTTGTATAGCCCCATATTCTTGGTGAGAAAATCCTTCCCACTGCCCCTGCTTGATGCAACAATTGGCAGTCCTTCAGGTCTGGACTATGGAGAGGTTCCCATCAGCACTGCCAAGCTCTGAAAATGTTTGAAAGCTTGAATATGCTTTTCTTTCAAAGGTATGTGTCCATCTATGCATCCAGCCAGGGACACCCAGCTTCCCAAGAGAAGAAGAAGGAGACAGATAATCATCTGGGGATAGATCCACAAATCACCTCTTGCAAGTAAATTCACTTACAAGAACCTTCATTTAGGTACTCAAAGTCTGAAATATTCAAGATCAATAATTACCTTTGACAGTGTTGACTTGAATTCATTCTGCCATTTATTTTGAAAGTGTAGGGGAAAGAAATAAAGGAAGAAATTATTAATAATGTTTTGTTTTGTTTTAGTACGTGTTTTTTGTTATAGGGGTTTTTTATTATTACTTCATATAATCGGTCTGAATGGAACATAATAAATCTGAGAAGGTAATAAACAGCTCATAAAAAATCACTTTTTAAACTGTTGCTAAAACAACCTCACAACAGTTGGTGCACTAATGGCTCACTGGAGGGATCAGAGAAAGCTTAGGTGAGCCATGAGCTTCAGGGTAACAAAAAATGCTAGTTGTTAGCACAGTGCCATGGCTTTACATTAGGAAAAGTCAGCCCTAGTGCATGTAGAAAGCATGAGGCAACTGTTGGGAGTTGTTTGCTCCTTTCTTTGCCTTTGATCTCCCCCATATTTCTCTGTAATACACTGCAGGTTTGAAGGTTTTGTCTTTTCTACACAGGGTCTGGAGTTTACTGAGAGGTATTGCAGGGAGGTGTTTTGTGGCTTGCAGCAGGTAGAAGATATGGCACAGATGTTCTGGGGAATCATCTGGACTGAACATCTGCTAAAGGGCTGGCATGATGTGAAGAACAGGATTTGATGCATAGGTTGGTCTCTTCTCCATTGTGTTAATAGCCCCTTTTCCATTTGGAGGCCTTTTCTGTTTCAGACAGGTGTGACTAATGCATTTCTTAGGGAAAAAAGAAGACATTTCTCCAAACTCTCATAGCAGAAAACGTTCCTGGTTGGAAAGAAGCCCTTGTTATTGTCAAAATTCACTGCAACAAGAAGCCCTCAGAGAGACCATGCACCAAAGAATCATGTTGTCTCTTCAAGCACTTTCTCAAGGAAGGAGGAACAAAAGCATGAGTCATCGTGATGTATAGAAGAGAAATTATGAAGCATAAGCTAAAAATAAAGTGCTTCTTTCAACTGTAGTTGTGTTCTTACTTCTAACTGAGGAGCATAGTCCTCCAGGGAAGATGATGCCCTCCTATCTCAACTGACCAGCACTGTCAGGCACAAGCAATGCCAGAAGCAAGCAGCTTTCTAAATACCTTGCAGCTGCAGTGCAGGAGTTTGAGTTTGCTAGATGACAACAGCCACACTCTTCCTGAGCATGAGGCAAAATCAAATTGTGGCATCATCACTCTTCAGTCCTTTGAGTACATCAGCCATTCAGAAACAGCATGCTCCATGTCAGCTCTCACTTAAGAAGGGCCTCAGCATCTTGTGAGACTGTCAAAATGTTACATTTTGAACCTTCACTGAAAGGAGCAAAAGTTCAGCATTAAACATCATCGATGATAGTCTTTTTCTCTGATAGATACTGTGAATAGCTAATAAGAATACATGAGCCAGGCTGTCAATGCAATGTAGCTCCTCCTAAACTTTTTAGTGCACTGATATTTTACAACATAAATTGCTTCATCCTGAAAGATGCTCCAGCAACATAACAATATAGGCACATAAATTCTAAGGTCTGTACTTGATTATCACATAATTTCCATAGTGTTTAGCCACCTTGCTGAAGTAAGAGCAGGGTAAAGCACAGCAATGACTTCAGCTCTGCTCCTTTACAGCTGAAAGAAAGAGTAGCTCTTGATAACACTTCCAGGTACATAGCAGCTCCTATGGGAAGTTACTCAGAAGGGGAAGAGGACAAAAGACAAGGTGGGCTTTTTTAAAGCTTGAACACCTCCCTCTTTTTTGTAAATTTTCATAAAAAAGGGAAATCTGACATTTCCATGTGTTCAATACATCACCAGCCAGGACTAGAATTTCACACCAAGATTCTGGAAAACATTTGGAAATGCATCTGTATGCCAAATCTGGGTCAGGCTGACATACAAATATAAGCAACTACAAGTGAACAGAAGCAGAACATTAGAGATCAGGACTGGGTCCACCTTGAAGTGGAAGTAAATAGCGTCAGCAGCTGGGTTGACAGTATGTAGCACTGCTCCCTTGCTGTTTCCCAGTTGTAGTAGGAGCACTGTGGTGATAAATGAGCACTGGGCAACCACATTAAGTGACTCACAAACACTTGCAGATATAATCATAGAATCATAGAATAGTTAGGATTGGAAAGGACCTGAAGATCATTCAGTTCCAACCCCTCTGCCATGGGCAGGGATACCTCCCACTAAACCATGCCACCCAAGGCTATGTCCAACCCAGCCTTGAACACTGACAGCGATGGAGCATTTGCAACTTCCCTGGGCAACCCATTCCAGTGCCTCATCACCCTCACAGTAAAGATTTTTTCTTCAGATCCAATCTAAACTTCCCCTGTTTCAGTTTGAACCCGTTACCCCTTGTCCTATCACTACAGTCCCTCATGAAG
>JASSUY010031350.1:11798-52044 GCA_032466535.1 Forpus xanthops | reverse complement strand
TCCTTTTTATGTTGAGGACACCAGAACTGCACACAATACTCCAAGTGAGGTCTCACAAGAGCAGAGTAGAGGGGCAAAATCTTTGGACTTGATCACAGAATCCAGATGTCCAAGCATTCTAAAAGCCTTCTCTAGGTTGCTGTGTGCAGTAAATGTGCATTTGAAAGTACCGTTAACCTTTAGGGCTGCAAAGCTTCATTCTGTAAAGGTAGAGACTCTGAAATCTCTGTCAAGAGATGTTCATTTTCCATAATGCATAACTGTATTTTTTTCTGTCTTCATATAGGATAATGTTCACTTCAAAGAAATGAAGGATCAGGAAGAGGCCACTAAGGATGACAAATAATTCCTAAATATTTGAAGTTTATTTTCAATATAGAGCATTTCATTAGTTTAAATGTTTTAAACTGCTAAATTATAGATGTAGAAATAAAATGGCATGAAATGATGCTGAAGCATCATAAAGAAATGACTTTGTTAAAACACTTGATCTGAACTATGTTTCCATCAGAAGACAGCACTGCAGCCTGGTCTGTAAGTCTGTTAGTTACAAATCTTTCACATAAAAAAATAAAGGAAATACATAATTTTCTATTAATGTTTCCATTAGTTAATGAGAAAAAAACAGGAGCTACAGAATCAAGAGGACACTGATGTCTCAGTTTCCCTAATGAAAGCAAGTTCAACATCAACTCAGTTCTCACTAATTAACACGTGCAATAACATTTTTAGGAACTTCAGAACAACAGTGGCTGGAAGGGGCAAACTATACTGATTAAGTTACACTCTGTATTGGTTTTAGGTTAATTCTTTGTCCTTACTTCATTCTTTTATAATGCCCTACTAGGAAAATATTCAAGAGTTGGTTCAAAAAGTAGTTTTGCTATAGAAACACTGGCAAGCACTCAGAAAACTCTTTCTGTTAAAAGGCCCCGCACTTCCCCAGTAAACAGGCATCAGTTTTCATTAAATAAAAGCATCAGTTCCCCTTTGGTTTTGTAAGCCGTATGCAGCTGTATTTCTGCACCTCAGTCTGTACACAAGTATGTGAAAAAAAACAAGCACCCTGAAAACCCTGAGCAGACAGAACCCTATAGACCACAATAACAGAAAGATGCAATATGACTGAAGGGGTTTGTTTTACAGTAACTTTTGAAACTAGAACCTGCTCTCCTCCTCAACCCTCACCTTCATTATTAAATTGTAATTTGGTTTAGATTAAAGGACAGCAGAGCAGCATAAAAGGAGGGGTGCAAAGCTAACAAAATAAGCACATTTGCAAGGGGACTTAGGGAGATGACAGATTATTAAACAGATGAAAATAATGAGACTGTTCCAGGCATATGAGATATAAAAAAATCAGAGTGGAAGAAAGGAAAATGCTTCTGAAAGTATGACAGATGTTAAAAGCACTCTAAGAAAGAGGAAAAGAAAGAAAGGACCTCTAACAATTAATAGGTCTCCTCAAGCCATTTTTTTAACCATGTATTTCACTCTTTAAGGAAATGGAAAGTAGTTTTAGGAAAAATCACTTTGTATAAACATTTTAAAAATGTCCTGTACTTATGCAAGCTTTTGCAATTTTTTATTTTCTGTTGCATACATGCTATGTAGGTGCCATGTAAAAACTCAGACCCAAATATTAAGAAGCACAATGTAATCAACAGGCAAACTGTATTAAAGAAAAAAGGGGGTGTAAAAGGTACAACCTAGTAATTTTTGCCCTGCAATTATGGTGAGATTCTTCAGAGTCTTACTGTGGTAGGTTATTATCATAACAGTTTCAAAACAGCAGCTGCTTCATCAGATTTATCATCACCAAAACCCAACATCGGACAGGGAACGCTTGTGGCAGGAGGGATCAACACTAGATAACAGCAGGTGTAAAAGTCAAAGCCAACTGATAGGACACCAGAAAGCCTCTAGGAGTCATTCAATACATATACAACACATGTACCTCTATGGTCTTTGGAATCAAGGTCACAGGACAAAAGTAACAGTCACACAAATTGATGGCACTGCTAGTAACCTCCAGGATGTAACAGATGGATCAATTATGGCTCTTCATTACTAGCTAAGTAATGATACAGGACAGTAGGTGATGCTATGGTAAAATATGTTTAGTTCTTTGCTTGGACATGGATTAGTGTTCAAATTCATGCTTACATGGATTAACAAATACAAACAGGTAAGGTCAACAAGTCTTCAAAGAAGAAAATCTACAGAGTCTACAAGGAAGAAAGATTGCACAATAAAAATTTAAAGAGAGTGAAATGATATTAGATGCACAAACTTGCATTTTATTAAATTAATTTAAAAGAACATATTTAATTTATTCTGTAAATAAAATATTTCTCTAACTATGCAACAGAGTAAATAATGGGCAAAAATAGTCTTTCCTGCCTTCCCTAGGCAGTCTTATTCAGCTCTGAAGCCTAGCTCTTATTTTTCCTTACTGTAAGCTTATTAACCACAAATGTTCTAATTTGTAAAATTAGCCAGGACTTTTCTACAACTAAGCTGCTGCAAGGGGTGGAGAGTAAAACAAGAGGGTGGTGGGTGCTTAATTGCTGGCCAGGGTCAACCTACCACAGAATTACATCCTTTTTGTGGGGCTGGGATTAGGATTCCTTCACAATTACCTGTCCACAGGAGATTAGTTATGTTCAGAGGTCCATTTGTTAAACACATACTGGTTTTTGGTTATAAACATACATTAATCCATTTTCACTTTACTATGTCATCATGTTGCACTATTTCTTTTAGTTAAAGCTAAAAGATTATTAATCCTGTGTGACTTTTTGAAACAGAAAAGAAAGAAGCTACCAGTGTTAAATCAGTATTGGCCATATGTATGCTCCAATAGAAATGCACACACTCTAAATACTCAGACTTGGTAAGCTTTTTCTAGCAGTACTTATGTATTTGATATTTTCCATACATAGCTTCATATTCTTTGCACCGATGCCATACAGAGCAAAGCATGCCCAAAATTTCAGTTTCTTCATAAGCTTGTGATCCCAAGTTGCTTTATCTATAGGTAGAGTGGCTGCATAAGATGCATATGGACAGCATCCCTTCAGGAAAGCTGAATAACACGTTAAAAAAAAATGCTTTCTTCTATTTGTAGTTGTCCACGGGCAACATGAACAATTACAAAGGAGCAGTCAACTCAGAAGTGGGAAGTAAAAGGTAGTCTTTAGGGTCTGTTTTGCTGAATATACCACCAAATTTGGATGCCCTCAGAAAATATGCAGTATTTGATGAATGTGAAACTGTAAAACTGCCCTTTGGAACTCTTAAGTAAAATAAATACAGTTTGTGGCCATGCTGGAAGTGCTGCTGTCAGAGCCCTGGCACCCTTGGTCAGTTCAGCAGACCTGTCATCCAGAAGTCACTTGTTTATAAGCACAGACAACTGTTCCCAAGGCTGTTTGCTGAACTTTCAACAACACCTGGCTGGCTTTATGATGTCATGATATGTTGCCACTCCACATCTTAGAAGTTAACTCTCTAAAATCTTACTTCTAGAGACATCTACAGTCAACCACTTCATCTTGAGAGGATAAGCTGGGATCAAGATCTCCAACACCCGTGAAATCAATCACTGCCTTCCAAACATTTTCCTGCTCTGGGGACTGCTCCTGAGTAGATGCAGGACTGAAGGGTCTTTCATTGGGTCACTCAGTCTACCACAAATGCTTTGCATTCCTAGATTGTCTCAGAAGCCATCTTTTCTTTCCGGGATCAACTCATAGTGGCAAAGACAGGGAATAGTTACATCTATTACATCCTCCTAGATTCCTGTAAATGGAGAGGAGTCATAGAAAAGGCAACACCCTTCCTCCACAGCAGTAACCTTGGTGCCACAGCCAGCAGAGCCATCATGGGAACTGAATGCTGTCAGCAACACAGTTTCAAGTCTTGGAGCATTAGTCAGTGTTACCTACTGCTCAGATGCCCTGACGTATCCTGACTTCTCTGTCAAATATGAGCTGGCACCCTGGGTTATGTCAGCACTAGTACTGAATGCCACAGTGGTAATAATGATCAGATAACAAGATGTCATAGGGAGGATCAGTGCCTATACTGTTCCTTTATTATCATTTGCTTGTGATTCAGCCTTGGGAGAGAAGCAGAAGGCACCAGCACTTACGTTCACGCTTCCAGTTGCAAGAGATGCACAGTACTCCTCCAGATGCCCCTGATCACTGCCTCATTTGTTCCTGTGTCTTTCTTCAGCTCTATGAAATCTCTGAAAAAGGACTTAAACCAGAGGACCCAGGCTTATGAAAATTATTGAAAACTGAAGTTAAAAGCTCTCCAAGAGCCAGAAATTTGCTCTAAGGCTGAGGAGTAGCTGAAACACATGAAAATATTGTGTGCTTTATTCCTCTGATATGAAGCACAGGTGGCAGCAGCAGATATATGGACACTTGCAGATTTTGCTAGATTAGAAAGTTCTTATGTTTGGGTATAGTAATCACACACACATCCAAGCCTGAACACAAATGAGGACTACTGCTCAAAAGTGAAACAGTCTATTTAGAATTCATGTGCAGAGAAATAAAAGCTTCTGCCAAACCCTCTTTCTGAGGAGCCGTTCTTGGTGATTGTTTCTCTCTTTTCAGTTTCCAGAATCTCCTGTAAAATTCAACCATAAAGTTCAGAAAACAGCAGGCTCAAAAGACTCCAAAGTTTCAGTGTTCACAGGCTAAAATAACAAGGAACAAGAGTCAACCCAAGGAAGATATATGAAATGCTAATTCAAGTAAGTCTGTCCACATTTCAGTATCTGCTCAGATAGTATTTAATTTCATGACAGACAATATCCTTTGTTTCACAACTGTTTCCCTGACGTTCTTTACATTTTAAATAAATTATAAAGCTTAATATGAAGAAGTAACTTAGTGTGGAATTTTTCTTTAGTTTTATGAGTGGTATCCAGACCATCATATATAAAGTGAGGGTTTTTTAAAAGCAAAGTGATAGACTAAGACTGCCAACAATACTACAAATTACTGAGAAAGATCAATATGCCCACAGAGAGTTCAAAAGGCGAGATGGATGTTGTGCTGTCTCAGAAACACAGAAAACATCACTGGAGAAGTAAAGGCAACTGCATGTGTTCTTCCCAGAAACTGAGTAAGATGCTAACTTGGAAGAGGGTTCAAAACTCTTTTCAAAGGTAGAAAGGACTCAACCACTAGATGGAATATTACACACACACACAAAGCAGCAAATAACAAAATCTGTTCTTGGAGAAGCACCCCTATTGCTTCTGAAAGTAAAAAACTAAGCACATCTATCTCACACACACCATGGCCTGCTACTGCCAACACGTGGCTGGCACACCTGCTTCATTAGATGACATGAACATCTGATTTGTCATCATCAGTGTAATTTATTTATAATGATTTTCAAGTGTAATGAACATTCTGCTTGTAAGAAAATGCAGTCAGTAAACCAAAATGTGTATGTCAGAATGAAAAACAGTATTATATTATTCATTCATATCCAACAAATTTACTCTACACACCTATGCTGCAATTATAGGCTGTAAATCAGTGAGTCTATGCATATATTTTAGATTTATGAGGGAAACAGATCAGATTTTGGACAGCTTGGGGAATATTATGTCCAGAAGAAGAATTGAAAGAATTTAATCTTGGTTAAAAAAAAAAAGAAAACAAAAACAAAAAAAAAAAAAAACAGTGTTACAAAAAGAAAAAGTGTTACCAATAAGAGAGAAATCCATCTGTCCTAAGTTACAGAGAGGTACAACCAGGAAATATATGTTAAGTTCTATCAACTCTTACATGTCAAAGTCAGAACTGATACCTTTCAATGTGGGAAGGAACAAATACATGTTGATAGTGTATTGTCTTGGCAGCTGTCCCGGGGTAATAATTAGAAGAGGAGTTCCATGAACCATAATAAAGAACAGTGGGAACAGAGGATTCTTAGGAACCACAAAGAAATACCAAAGTGTGGATTCTTCAGACCTTAAAGGACTTGCTTTAAGGTGGATGCAGGAAAAGCACTTCTGCAGAAAACGGGGGGGGGGGGGGGGGGGGGAATGAAAACACTGTTTAATAGAATTATACCAAGGAAATATGCCAAAGGTTGCCAAGTAACCATGATCTAACTTAAAAGAGATTAGATATGTCCAAACAGGTACACAAAGGTTTATTTTTCTTTTAAAACCAAACAAAATCAAGCAAAACTAAGCCGCAGAGTATGGAAAGTTAGTCATGACTGTAGTCATATCAAAGAATCACCTTGATCATATTTAGTAAATGACAAAAAACAAACAACCAAAATGAAAAGCAAAAACCAAAACAACCAAAACAAACAGAAAACAATTCCAAAGAAAACAGCTACTAAATAAACCTAGGAAGGCAAACTAGACAAGGAAAACAGGCAGCCCGCTGTTGAGCAGTGATTCAGATACCTTTCTAACAATAAAGAACAACCCTCATGGAGCAATTGTATTTCATAGTTTTAAAGGAAACTATTCCGAGTATTAAAACATAAATGCCCATCACAAAAATCTGATTACATCAGGCAACACCTACAGTGTCATCAAAAATACTGTTGTGTTCCGTATTTGAACTTGCTAAAAGCCCATTTAGATGCAGAATTTAAAGTTGCCGAGTTTTTGCCAGATACTTCCTGTTCAAATTCCTCCTCAGCAGTCACGGCAAGCACCCCTGCAACATGCAATCACCACTCAAATACCTCCATGTAAGCCCTGAACTATTATTATTCCCTCCAATGCTGCCCCACTGGTTTAGCAGCTAGTGGGACAGTCTTCCAGCACCAGCAGCCTGCCAGATCCTGACCTGCGCATGCATAGCTTCTGAGCACTGTACTCTAAAGTGGGAAGAAAAGAAATACAGCCCATTATAACTGGGTTCATTTAGGATGCAGAACATTCATAAAATACTCGGGTCTATATTACCACACAGTTTCACATACTAGCAAACATTTATAATTGAGGTCATTTTTTTGCTCATGTTTTCAAATTAAAAATCTTACTATCACATTGTATTTATCATTTACAGAAAAAAAGGAATTTTCACTTAACACAAAATACTAGAGTTTGTCATCTGACTACATTTACTTCTGCGAATAAAATTACACTAAAAAGTATGTGCTGATTTTCTGCTTTTTTTATCTACAAGACATTTTTAGCACACTGGCACACATATAAAAGCTGTTTGGGATAATTGTTTTGACTTATTTGTTTAAAACAAAAGTTTACAAAGTTAACCTTTTTCTAAATTATGCTATGATCCAAACATCACGTGCTTGCGCTAATAACTGCTTTTTGAAAGTCAAGATGAGAAGTCATATATCTTGACAGAAAAAGCTGCATTTAGACTTCTGATTATTTTTCTGTTTTATTTACTGCAATGAACCAGTGGACAGTACTGTTGTATCTTTACCCATTTTTTAACTTTCATGCTGAAATGTAATGAAAGTATAAAAACTCTCCCGCAGAATTCAGCTTCCTCATAAATTTATTTCATGTAAAACACTAAAATTCCTGTGTTTTAATTATTAGCTCTACCTTACCTCAAAGACCATAGGCAGTAAATATTTCTATTTGTCCCAAGCAAGGAAGATATCTTCTAGATCTTATTAAAGAACTGATTAGTTTAATTATCAATTGCTTCAAGCCACAAATATATAGCCTGAGATAGTGCTAACAATGAGACAGACTCACATGAGTAACAGTACATCTCTGTCTGCCTTTGGATTTCTACTCTTTCAACAGAGAGGACAGAAACATCCAGAATTTAGATTTGTTAGAACTTTAAAGTTGACCACTTTCCTGAAAACATCAGTGGTTTCATCCCAAACATAGAAGAGCTTCCCTGAAGCCCTTGCTATGCCCAATTTCTGATAAACGTGACAGGAACATGTGTCAAGCTGTTACACAGGAATCAGGCAGACAATTTCACGTGAGCAGATTTATCACCTGCAGGACTGTCACCTATGTTGTATTCAAAATACATCCTTGTGGAATGTTTATAGGCCTCCCAGACTCTTTTAGTTCTTCATGTCATACACACCCTTTAAATTACACAAGGACTATAAAGCCTGATGAGTTTCCACTTTGAAATTGTAAATGATATGTATTCATTCAGAGCTTTTGGAAGGTGCCAACTTTCGGGTTTTTTTGGTCCTTTGTGATGTTATTTGCATACAGAAGCCATAGTAAAAATCAGACTCCATTATTCTAGACATTTGATAAACACACAACCCCAGCCTGGGAGAGATTACTCAGTAACGACACAGACAGAATGTGTGAGGGAAAGATTTCTTATTGGCTAAACTGAAGGCAGACAAGGTTGACTCCCATTGAATAAGTTAAGGAATGCAGCCTCAAATCAGAAGAATCCCACGAGGTTAACTCAGAATATGGCTACACAGTGAGGTGAGGCTGACACTGTTTAATGCATCCAAGTTTAAATCAGCCACATAAAAAGCAGTTTTACTTTGCAAGCCATGCCTCTAGGTCAGTCAGCCGCTGTGTCTGCACGTCTGTCCTTTCAGGCTGAATATCTGAGTTTATTCTCAGTGTTTTAGAAAAAGCAGTCAATCAGCCCAATCAACCAATCAGCCTCTCTGTGGGATTTGAGAGTGCAAACTACCTGTGTCTATAGTAGCCCATCTGTTACTTCCATACAGAAGGTATTTTGCTCCTAGACAACTCCTAACCAAGGAACACTGGACATGCATAAACCTCTACCTCTTCTTGCTACCTAATGTATGCTGCTAAGAATACAGAGCTAACAGCAAAAGTAACAAGAGGGCTGCCATTTCAGCAGTTTCACTACATTAGAACCACAGAATCGTAAAATGGTTAGGGTTGGAAAGGACCTTAAGATCATCTAATTCCAACCCCCCTGCCATAGGCAGGAATGCCTCACACTAAACCATGACCCAAGGCTCTCTCCAACCTGGTCTTGAACACTGCCAGTGATGGAGCATTCACAACTTCCTTCCAACAAATTATCTACAGTGTTATTCTGAAACATATTTAGAAAAAAACCTCAGCAATTTCTTCCTCTTCATCAAGTACACAAATATTCTTCAAATAGAAAGGACTTAAGTTGCAATCTTTCAAGTAGAAAGAACTTAAATTCTTTCTGTTTCCGTTCCTATTTTCTCCCCTGCTGCTTCAGCTCTTGCACATAGCTAAGGGAGCACACAAAGATGCTTCAACAGGGAACATGCATCTACTGGTGTCCTCCAGGCACCATAGAGTGTAAATTATTTGTACTTTATCTGCAAATTGGTTATCATGAGTGAATCATCAAACCACTCTCCCTGAAGATAGAGATGGCACTACAATGTTACAGGCTCTTACTAGTAATCATATGGTTTGGTTTTATGCCAAACGTGCTTATACTGTTCCAAAATTCTAAATATACATTCTGTCACAAGAATTACCAGTTACTCACTAAATGATTCATAAATAAATGGCACAGGATTCCCAGCCAAGGGTAGGAAAACATGTCAGCACTGCTAATCACAAGGTACGTCCCTGGCTGTTGTGGAATGTCCACCATGAAATCCCAACTGGTGGTTTCAAGGAATTAGTATTATGGAAGCCAAACCAAGCACATCAGTAAGAACTTCTTGAAGTCAAAGAATGAGAAACTATGGATAAAATCCCAAAAAATGCACAAATTCACAATGACACCTGGAATTACCTTGTACTTCTCAGTGCCAAGTCTCTGCAAGTCCATAGGTTTTACATTATTCTACTATCAGACATTATCGGCAGTGTGCCCTTGTGACAATGAAGGTACGTGTACATCTCCAGTACAAGAAAAGTGTACAAAATGGCATGAGTACAGAGAAGGGCCACCAAGATGCCTATATCTGGGATATGAGGTACAGGCATCACCTGGAAGAGTAGAAACTGGCTACTTAGCAGGAACCAGCTCTCCTTGGAGGTGCACAGGGATGGACCAAGGGGACAGGGATATAAGTTGCAGCATGAGAAATTCTGATTAGAATTGAGGACACATTTTCACAGTCTTCACAGAAGTTGTGGAGTCCCTGTCATGCAGATATTCAACACTTGACTAGACAAAGATCTAAGCAACCAGATCAAACTTCAGGGAGGGGTCTAACATCAGAGTTTGCTCTGCTTTCAGTGGGGAGTTGGCTGAAACGAGCTCAAGGTTTTTTCCAACCTAAATACCTATTTTGCGTCTAGTGTACAATGAGGAAAACATTCTGCTAATTTCCTGCCAGGAAAAAACTTACAACCTTCTCACTTCCTAAAATGCATCCTCTACTCCCAAATACACTGGTACTAGAAGTTCTCTCCTACTTTCTTCGCATTAACTAGAAGTCATCTGTGACTCTACATGAGCCCCTAGAGATTGCGTTGTGGCACCTGCTCCTGGCCACAGAATGAGAGACAAATGGAAAAAGATTGTTTCCACTAGGCCATGCAACTTAAATGTTTTCTGCTCAGCTGTTTATAGCAAGATCAAACTCTGTAGGCTTGAGCACTGGTCCTCGCTGATTTGAATGGCATCAGACAGCATTCCTGACAAATAGCCTTGCCTCAACAGCAGCATCACAGCTGTGGCACCAGCAACAGTTCAAAATACTCTAGAGACAATATAACAGTAGCTTACAAAGACAAAATAGCAACTATTAAAGAGTTGGTTAAAGGATGCACTGGGGCACCTTTAACAGTAGAAAGAGCAGCGTAATCACCAATAATCCTTATTGAGGAAAACCAGAGGGTTTCTTGTCAAAATAGTAGTTGTGCTTCTGGTGTCAGGCTCTACCTGAAACACAGGATTTGAGCAATTCAAACATGTCAGTTTTAAGATTTTTGTAGGTTGTGGAATTCCCTTAAAAAACGGCTCAGTTGACTTCATAACTGTAAATTATAGACAAATAAAGTAAAAAGTACAATTTTATCCAACAAAAATACTTTAATTTTCATTTCAGTATTTCTAAGAACAGTTCCACAATGAGGCTACTGAAAAAATGACAGTATTTTTGCATGCTTGGTAATGAGGGATATTGATGATAATATACAAGAAGATAATTTACTTTCTTGAAATGAATTCTGTGCCTGTTAACATTTCTCTTTTCTTTTTTTTGGCTAAGGGCACCAAAGGAAAGGATTGATCTATTATATTGATCAGCCATAGAATGGTTTGGGTTGGAAGGGACCTTGTCTTTGCCAATCTTCCCTTTCTTTTCATATGCACCAAGTTGCGAAATATTTGATGATAGGTTGTATTAGCTCACAGTATGTGGCCACATGAACAAACATGCGTGAGTAGGTAAACTGTACAAGAGAAAGTTCACTAGGTTTAAGAAATAAATAATAGAAGAATAGTATATACAAAGACACACACTACTATAAGATACCTTACATGCATGCAAACCATTGATGACTTTTTCCTGTCTCTTCTGAAGAGTTTTTTTTCTCTTGCACAGGAACTTCCTTGCATAGAACAGGTCATCATTCTATTTAAAAATGCAAGGTGCTAAAGGAAGGACTGTCTAGTATTAACAGTTCCCCATCTTTCCAGTTTTAAGATTCCATTTTCAGCAGCCTTTAACTGTCTTAAGCATTGCCATTTTGACTAAAATTTTGCAAAATAAGACCCCAGGTCAAGTAGTCTCCTCTCTCTCCTGCTTACCCTGTTCTCTCTCTGTGATCATCTGTGAAAGGTTTGTCTTCCATGACTTGCCCAACTTTCAGGAGGAAACATGGCTGAAGTAGGGATCACCCCCATTTCCTCAAAGAAACTTGAAAAACCTTAACCACAATCAGTTTAACACAGAAATTCCACATAAAATTATTTTTTAAAACCAGATTGTCTGTGAACAAAGAAAGCACTTTAACACACAAAAAATCAGAACATAGTTTTTGAAGCTCATAACTGTGTGACTTTGCACTGTAGCATGCATGGAAGTATCAGCCTGTGGGCCTCCGGTACCTGGTAACATAGATGGAGTTCAGCTACCCAAATTCAGATGTTGAAGGCATCACCTTCAGGTAGCTTTTAAAGTCAATGAGGCAAAACTGGCACCTCTAATGTGCAATTCATTTAACCTGTTTCAGACACTCACCTTAGGCTGACATGAATTGCATGCCAGGCGTGCCTATTTGCACTCCCTGATTATAAAGGGAATAGCTAGTCCAGATGTAGATACCTGAAATTAGAGGATATAGATCCCGTCTTGTATATGAAGTAAGTCAAAGTAATTCTATTTGCTGTTTCAATAACAGATATTAATTTTCATCTACAAACGTTGTCCTGCCTATGCCCTGAGGCCATCGCAGGTGCAACAAAGCATCAATCTTTTGTTTTTTTTTCATGCAAGCAGGAGCCCACTAGAAAATAGAGGCTGAACTGTTTGATGCAAATCTCTAGAGGATGAAAAGGGAAGGAAAGAAAGGACAGAGTTGTAAGAACAAAGGAACATGACACAGAATAAAACAAGAAGGAAGATAGCAGTGTTAAGGAAGAGTAGACAGTGAAAACTGCTGTTTTCACTTTTTGACAAATGGTACTCAATGAATTGGTATGCATTCAATATTTAATATTAGTTTCAGCACTTCATGCATTATTAAGTGCCAACTATACTTGCATTCAACATGAACTTTTTGTTTGTTCATGTTCCTAGGTGGTTTCCACAGTAGTGATTTATAACAGTAACTCCTCAGAACACCTTTAGATTTTCACTTGTTACCATTTCAAAGTGTGGATTTGACACACTAAACCAAAGGTGTCAAGACTGGCACCAAGTTTGAGTAGAACCTCCTTTTTCACAACAGTCCTTGTTTTAATAGACATTTATCTGTTCAACACAGAAATCTTATCACCTCAATGGTACTCAGCACTACTAGGGGTCAGATTCACCTGAATATAGTACAGTATACTACCTCTCCAAAATGAATATGCAACAAAGGTAGAAGCATTCCCCAAAAAAATAAGGAAAAATTCCTTGACTGTAAACAGCATGAGACCACTTTATTTTTTAAGACAGTTCTTCCTAATTCAAGAGAAAAAACATGAATAAACAAAACCAGCAATTCTTCTGCACCACAGAAGTCATGAATGAGATCCCACTCTTCCCTGCTAGGATCTACCCTTCCACTGGCATTAAAGCAGGGTGAAGGAGGCACCAGCAGTCTTACTGGTTCAGATTTTTTAGGTTGTAATTTCACTTTTCAAAGGACAAAATGAGAAGGTGAGTATTCTTCACACTGGTGTTTTCACAGCCACCAAACCTGCAAAATCAGTGACACAGAACCAGCAGCTGGTGTTCAACTCCTGCAGAGAAGACAGACTACTGTTTTCATGGTACAGATGTCATTACATAGGTCTTCATGGGACAGCATTTTTTACCTCTTAAAAATGCAAACAAAGTGAATGAATGCTTTAGCATGCCATCCCTCTTATCTTTGTATCTTTCTAGAAATACATTGTTGCTTCTTTTTTTGTTTTAATAAGCATTGTTTTCCTCATGAGGTCATAGTATAGATAAAATCGAGCAAAACACATTCTATAATTAATTATTTGATCATGACAGTGGTTTTAGAGAACTTCTGTCCTCTATAAAACAAAATTAAAATAAGAAATCTTTATTCCTAAGGCATTACACTTGCATCTCAGAAGTACTAAGAATTATGCTGCAAATGTAACTACACTTTTCCACTTCTAGCTCCCACAAAGTAAGTGCAACCAGGACCACTTGTAGACATCCACATTCCATCTTGCAAAGAACACATATGAATGATTCCATTTCTTCTTCAACCCAGGAAACACACAAGTGTAGTTACACACATAAAGGACATGGAATGGAAGGTTTATATTTTACTATTTAAAACAGCTGACTGTGTGATGCATCAACATTTTGTTCTTGTCAATCAGTCAAGCTACTAATGTGCTGTGTTATTATAAGCTCTGTTTTTCACAGGGCGAAACATTTATCTTTCTACCAAATGTGATGTTAGATTCTGGCTGTGAAGCACAATTCCTTCACCTCTTCTAATACAGAGATCAAAGAAGAGTAACTCAAAGAATATTAAAGTAGGGAAGAGATATAAAATCTTGTTCTCACTGCCACTTTTTCCACACAGTTTGTGTCTTCACATTTAATGTATCTCCTGAATGTGTGTGTTCCTCTCCAATGTAAGGTATAATTATTTCATTAACTCTCCTTGGATGTTGCCTAATGCTGTTTCCCTTTGCTATTTTATGCTATTACTGAACTCTAATTAATTTTTGTTTCCTTGCCAAATTGTTGTAGAATAGCAACCCCACAGGTTTCTTTGCCTTCATGTATTTAATATATTGATGAAGAAAACTGAGTTGAATTTACTCAGGGGAAAGGAAAATAGTAAAAACAAGCGAGGTGTTGCTGATGGTAGCAGTCTTAGCTTCCTCAATACCAACTCCAAAATATCAGTTTTTTCTTGAGGAAGCAATGAGCAGCAAAAATGTCCCCTTTCTTCATGGTGATTACAGTGACTCATCTTGGAAAGAATCTAGCTACTGACATTTATGTGATAGCCAGCTCATAACTGGACTGAAGTAACTTGTCTATCTTGACCATCAAACAAGAAAAGCTCAAAATTTTTGAAGCAGCACAGATTGTGAGAAAGACTGATAAACAATCACACCCCAAAGATACACAATATTCTTTGTCTTCCTGTAGTCAACTTCCTGCTTCAAAGTTCAAATTCAAGCCATCAACTTCATTTTTGAAGTAGCCTTTGTGTGGAGATCATTTAATGTCGAAGATATGAAAACGCCGTAGGGACTTCAAGGGATGAAGTAAAACTTGGTTTCTTACTATGGCACAGTTTTTTACAGCATGGTGACAGCTATCATGCGTTTTTATTGTTCTCTTTCACTGCATCTTCTGTGTAGAAGCTCCAATTTGTAGCTGTTATTTCTGGGAAAGAGACTCTACAAGCTTTTTCTGGAAAGGAGACCAGAGGAGTTCATCTGGCTTCTCTTATTTAACCCCAGACACCCATGAACAGAGGCAGTACAACACAAGCTTTGTGGAGGCAGGAGAATTCACACTTGTAGCCACAAGTCTAAAGGAATTAGGCTGCTTTTTTGTTGTTTGGTTTGGGATTTTCCATTGTCTACAGCTCTTCAAGGTAAGTAATTAACACAAGGAAAAGTATTGGCTACCAGAAAAAATAACTCGGGAAAAGCAAAACAGTTCATCAGACAATTTTTTAACTGGAGCATCATAGGATCGCAGAATGGTTTGGGTTGGAAGGAACCTTAAAGCTCATCCAGTTACAACCCCTTACCATGAGCAGGGACACCTTCCACTCGACCAGTCTGCTCAAAGCCCTATCCAACCTGGCCTTGATCACTGCCAGTGATGGGGCAGCCATAGCTTCTCTGGGCAACCTGTTCCAGTGCCTCACCACCAGCCCAGGGAAGAACTTCCTCCTAATACATAATCTAAATCTACCCTCTTACAGTTTCACATAACTATGTTTCTTCAAACTGCCAGTTGTTATGCTAGCATGTGTCAAACCATGACTCTTTCATAGCAAAAGCCATGGCTATAATATTAAGCATCCTAATTTTTCAAAATAATCACTGGTAAAATTATATTTTTTTGGCCTATACAGCATTCATGCAACCATGACTTATAACACATCTTTCATGTAATAAAAATAAAATACTTTAAACCATGTTTTTGAGAAATGCTACCATAAAATTCACACATACTACATAAATACATTTAGTGGCTTTGGTTGTGTATTAAAGGCTTTGCTTATTCTTTTTTTTTTTTTTTTTGAATGAGAGTGGTAGAAAGCTATACTAATAAAAAAAGTTTGTGCTCTCTGAAGATGACCTTCATGACCACTGAATGACGGTGAAATACACGTGTATTTCCATGTGCTGAAGCACAAGCCCAAACTGTTATCAAAAGCAGAAGGGTTGATTCCCTATTTAAAAAGAATACAAACAACAGTATTTTGTAACAAAAGATTCAATGGTATCATTTCAGAAGCTTTGCAATCATCAGACTTCACTTGTGTTTCAGGCACAGAACTTGACAACAAATTTGTTCAGTAACATCCTCCAGTTTTTTCAGGCGGAAGAGCTGAAGCCCAAACCCCATATAGCATTGCTGGCTTGATTTGGCAGTGTAGACCTAGCAAGGTATCTGGATGAAAAAGGAACTTATGCCTAGATTAAATACTTATCCCACTTTTCTCACCATTCATCTGTCCACACATATATACTCTGCTCAGTTTTGAGCCCTCTCAACATAAAACAGGTGTTGGTAAATTGGGGCAAGATGAGCATAGGGCCCCAGATGCCCAGGGGTTGTTGCTCTTGCCCTGAGAAGAGAGGCTGGGGAAGTGGGGCTTGTTCAGATCAGAGGGAGAGGTGACCTTGGAGAGGAACCATCACCTGTCAGCCAATATTAATGCAAAACCGTAGTTCTAACTAAGTGGGGGGCAGACAGCTCAAATTCCACCCCACTCATTAAATCCAGTGACAGAAGGGGATCATGCTGGTTTTAGTGTTGAGGAATGCCAAGACTGGGACCAGCCTGACTCAACAACTTCATCTAATTAAACCTAACAAAGATGTGAAACCAAATGTTTCCTTACAGAGGAACCAGTGAATGGTAACATGGTCTATCTAGCGAAACATAGCTTATCTCTGGATGAGTTATCATTACCTTTCATGTTTTGCTGAGATACTAAATCTGGCCTGGTAACAAGTGACTGACAGTCAACCACTTTATACTATACAAGCTTATTTCTACCTTCCAAAGTCAGGAATTCTAGCATAGTATTCCTAGGAGTGTGTAGAAATTAGTCCCTTGAGTGGGGATGTCCCTTAAGGTCCCTTGAGGCTTAGCAAAAGAGTTGCCCACAGTCATCGGCATGGGTGAGTAACATCAATCTTTACTTATTAATTATTAAGCTAGCTTTGAATCATAGTAAATACTAGTTATAAGCATTTATACCATGAAGTAGATATTCTGATTAAAGTTCTTTAACCTAGTCATATTATGATGATTATCAATCATTATTGTCATTATCACTATGAGTTATAATAAAACCTTCAGTTTATATTTATGTACGGTTTGCCATCTTTAATCCTGTGGGACAAAGTGGTATAATCCTTTAGACATAAACCGTTGACCAAGTCTGGAACTAAGTCTGGATCCAGCTGCACCTAAGCTGCCCTCTGAGAAGGACTATAGGGAGCAAGGAGCTCCTTTCTTGAACCTCATGACTCAACTAGAGGGCCTTCATGACAACTTTGTCTGATCTTCCCCTTTGCCCTTGACAGAGCACCACAAGGAAGAGCCAAGAGGCTCTTCAGCAGTGCATGGCAAAAGCAGCAGTGGCCATACATTGAAAGATTTTCCAACCTTGTAGCAGAAACTTTCTCATACATAGGCAGTGAGGCAGCTTGCCTAGAGCTGGTGTGCACTCTCTGTTCTTGGAAGATTTCAAAACTCAACTGAACCAGACACAGTCCTGAGAAACCAGAGCCTGAACTCAGGGCTGACTGTGTTTGGTGCTCCCTTCCAACCTGAGCTACACTATGATCCCCTCCTGTTTTATCTGGCTTTTGGAAGGCAGAGTAGTGATCTGTGCCTGGTTGAGGTCCACATGTAGCATCACCGTGAGCTTGGCCACTCAACAGCATTGTGGAATGCATCGTTTCCTGGTTTAATAGCTCTGAAAAGCATACTTTGTTTTCTTTTTTTCTATGAATATGTAAACATAAATTCTCTTTTATTTTCTTTTATAAAAGATGTTGGTGGTTTAAGTTTTCAATAATACATTTCAATACCAAATGCAAACACCATTAGACTATATTTTAGTCAAGTCTACACATCTATATAATGTCTATTTTTAGGCAAATACTACCATTTTCTGTGTAACTAATATAAACACACAGAACCACCTCCTGCAACTCACACATTTCTCATTGAACCAAACACCTGAGAGACCAATAACACACCTTTTATTAAAAAAAAAAACAAAACAAAACAAAACACATAGCACTGACATCTCATTGCCTGGGTCTTGCTGTTCAAATCTGAGTGGTATTAACCAATCTGATTCCTGACATAACCCCGAGTTCACCATACCCAGCAGGTGAACCACCTGCATGTCAGAGGACTCCACTGCCCGCAACCCCACAGTCCCAAGCAGCTTCCCCATGCCACGGGCACAGGTTGAAAACATCCATGAGGAATGCCCGTGTCCTCAAAAACTTATAAGCCACGGTGCACCAGATGGTCATTGCCCACGGGAGACTTCAAATCACATGGGGAGCAGAAACTTTGGGGAGTGCTGCAGATAAGCGGTGTCAGGCCCTTCTCTCTGCTCTTCCTCCTTGACTACATCCACAGAAAGTGAGTGTAGAGGAAGCCCACTGCTCTTAAGGAGAAGTAAATTTATTCACACACGCCAGCTACACTTTAGGAGGCTGTTTTGGGGCAAGAAGCCTCCCTCTGCTTGGGGCACAGGGTGACTGTTACTTATTCACACAGGCGCTGCTGTTTGTCAACACCGCTTAAGCGCCGCGCTGCCAGAAGGCTGGAGCAAACGCTGGATACGAAGGAGGCTGCGGACACCCGCTTCCCTCCTCGGAAGCGAAAAAAGCCCTGGCCTCCAGCCGTGCCCTGCCCGCCGGGCTCCCCGCTCCCCCGGCCTCCCGCTATCCCACCCCCCTCGGGGCTTGAGCTTACCGCGGGGTCGGAGAGCCGAGAGGTGAGGCGGGCGGCGGGGTCCAGGTGTGAGCAGCACCGCCGCCCCCCCGGGGGTGCTGCTCCTTCCTCTTCGGGCGCCAGTGGGGGAACGCGGAGCGCCGCTTGGGCGCGGGAGAGGCGGAGGGGCGGCGGCGGGGGGGGGTGGCCGCTCCCTCGGGTTCCGAGTCCTCCGACTCGCTGCGGCCGAAGAGGCGCTGGAAGCGACCGCGTCGCGCCATGTGGGGATCGCGGTGGGCGGCGGGGCTGCGAGCGGTGGCTGCGTCCTCCTGCCGGCAGCCGGGGCAGGAGCGGCAGCGGGGGGAGCGCTGCGCTCCCAGAGGTTTCGGGCTCTCCGCAGGCATGGACGGGGCGGCGGTGGCAGCCGCCCGCCTCGGTGTATGCGTTTAATAAGGTGATTCCCTCCCTCCCTCCCTGCCCACCGCCAGCCGCGTCGGTCCCTCCCCGCGGAGAGAGCCGCGGCGCGGCAGGCTCCCCGCCGGTCTCACAGGAAGGGAGAGGCCCGCGTGTGATCCGTGCCCAGGGTGCACATTAGGGACCATTATCTTGTTGTTGTTTTCTACTAACCCTCAGGTATTTCCCGCGCCCCGGACACTTGTGCAAGGGGCGGGCAAAGGCTTCGCGCTCGCCTGCACCTCATAGGGGCAGCGCCGGGGGGCACGTACATCCTGCATAGGTCCTGCCAGGCCCACCGGGCCGGCCCGACCCTTCCCGGGGTGCTGAGGGGGCTCCTGGGGAGACGGCACACCCTAAACCTTGCAGCGCTACCTTTTGTCCCGGTGCCCGGAGATTAATTAATTAGGTGCTTTTCCCTCTCCCCGGGACTAAACCGGCCGTGTCCGTCCCGCCGGGGAGGGCCAAACGAGCGGTGCCGAGGGGTGGTAGGTCAGCTCCCGCAGGGAGGGTCCGCCTCGGGCGGACAGCAGATGGGGTCGCCTCAGGTCGTATCGTGACCGGCTCCAGTCGGGATGCGGCGGTCCCGCGCTTCCCGCCGCGCTTTTAGGACTCTTCTCTTAAATGACCCCGACGTCTTCCCCAGCTTTCCTGCGGGGGTTTACTGCTCTACGCTGACGGATGCCGCCGGTCCTAAATTGTAGCTAGCAAGCATGCATTTATTGTGAGGGTGGCGAGGCACTGGAAAAGGTTGCCCAAAGAAGTTGTGGGTGCTCCATCCCTGAAAGTATTTAAGGCCGAGCTGGATGGGGCTTGAAGCAACCTGGTTTAATGGAAGGTGTCCCTGACCAGGGTTAGAACTGGACGACCTTTAAGGTTCCTTCTAACCCAAGCCATTCTATGGTTCTCTGATTTGTCTGATGTAAGGAGCTTTTAGAGTGTGTTATTTCTTCTGATTTTGCTCTCTACTGATGGGACAGGGAGGTTACAATTGTCTGCTAAGAATGCTAACATGCGATAAGAAATGTCAGAAGTCTGTATGCTGGAAAAACTTCACTATTATGAAATAGTCACGATCAGCCGGTAACTGATGAACACAACACTGAGTGTTTTCACAGCAGCAGGACAAGGATGTGAGCAAGGCAGTGGAAGACAAAATACAAAAAGGATTTGGCTGAGCAACTTAGACCTACTGGTACTGCTGCTTCACCTGAAGCAATACATGCACCTGTTTGGGGGGCAAATTTAGTTATTTTCCTCAGTGGTGTGCAATTTACTTGGCTGGTGATAAACTAAACATGTTAACGTACAACGAAGTGATTTTTCCCAAAATTAAATACACATCATGACAAAACTGGGCAGAATTGGAAAGGTAAACAGTTGTACCCTCAGGAAATGCCAAAGGGGACATGGAAAAAAACACAACAGTTTCAGTAAAGCTATTTATATAGGCATGGAGATAATAGAATCACAGAATACCTGGGGTGGAAAGGGACCTCTGAGTGTTGTCTAGTGAATTCACCCTGCTCAGTCAGGGTCAGTAAGAGCAGGTCACTCAGTACCATGTCCAGCTGGCTTTCAGATATCTCCAAGAACAGAGACAAGAAGACCTGGTGACAGGTAGCATGCTGTCCTTGATGGATGGCTAGGAAGAAAGGAGGAGGTCCTGTTTCCTACATCTGCATAGGATTTTTGCATGCGGGCTATATGGTGTAAAGTAAATAGCTGTACTTTGTCTCTTGTCTTAACGTAAAATTATTCCTTTCTCTTTCCTTGATCCACAGTGGGCATTACCATGGTGTTTTATGACATTTGTCATTGAAGAAGCCAGATAAATATATTGCTAAGTATGTGTACTGATTTTCCATTTAGGTCTCAGTTATGGGGATTCTATTGTGCATAATTTCTATTGTGAATATATTTGTGTTGGTGAGCCGCTTCAGCTAAACAGCACTGGGGTGAAAGGAATCTGGGCCACTGCAGGCCTGGTGTCTCTTCTCTGCCACTGTACCCACTACATACCCACAGTTCTTGGCAGGACAGGCAACAGAGGCTGTGTTCAGCAGCTCTCTGCTACTTTATTCCACACCAAAAAATGACGTGTGGCTTGAAAACATACACTTTGAATCATAGAACAGAGAAAAGGAGAACCTCAAGGCATGCCTATTTTCAGATCCTTACAGATTATCTTGGCAGGGTCTGGATCAGCATTAGCATCCTAGAGTATCAAAAAACATGCAGAGTTAAGTATCTCTCTGGGTTAACACATAAGAAATAAGCATGCTACAGAAGCTTTGATGTATCCAGCATTTGTGCATCAGTGCTAACATGTATCACAGTATCCTGATACACAAGAGTAGGTGAAAGGGATTTGGTTGGTAATGCTTCTTCAAACTTTTGCCAAAATTAAAGTCTGCATGTTAAATATGGCAGTTTCAGAACAACACGTGATTTCAACCCAAACAGATTGTGGAGTATTTGATACAGTACTTGTTCTTAGGCTTAATTATAAGATTTGGACCTTTTCTTTCAGGAAATGCATTTTTAACACCATTAGTTAAGACAGAAATTAATTAGAATTAGCCAGTTATTTAGAAAACTTTAAATGATGATCATGTTTATGTCAGCAATCCTAACACATGCAACAGAACAAGTCAGTCTACCTTTTATCTGAATCAACACAATTTTGCAACAGTTCTTGGTAATTCATACCATAGTAAGATATTATGCAACAATTATCTTTCTCCTGTTTGGTTTCATTCCAATATGGTGAAAAAGAAGTTGAATTGGTATCCAGATCAGACTTCATTATATTTAGTATCCAGTTAGTTTGACTGTACATTGTATGTGAGATTTACAAAAAGAACCTAAAAAGATGCTAATTTTGGAATTAAGATGAGAATTGGAAAAAAAATCCAGACACAAAATCTGTGAATCTTGCAGAAAGTAAACAACACACAAGTTGAGACAACATTATTTATTTGCATCATTGATCCTCCTTTTTATTGTTTCAAAACAGAAACACACTTCTAATATAAAACTGTCCCAATATATGGCACAGTGTATGTGTGTGGGGAAAATAATCTAAAGCCCATAAGCAAACTGTAGAAAAATAGGAATGAACTATCATCAACTTTGTCATCAAATGGTCTACCTTCTTTTCTAGTACAGTAGAATGCAAGCAAACATTTGAGATTCAGGTAATTCACTGTCAGAATATATGAATTGTGTTTTGGATGCCCACATTTTGGAGCTGGTGATAAACGACCAATAAGTATACAGGGGCCAAAATCCTGCCTCCGTCCCACAAAAAACTTGTAAAATTCAAAGTATGGTCCGGAAGTCCCACATTCATTTGACACCTAACCCTATGGGCACCTAAATTCCAGTGGTGCCTCCCTTCTTGTCTTGAAAGTGCCCCAGGTACTTAGGGATTCACCTCTCCACATGCCCAGAATTGCCTCAGTCTTTACAAGATTGAGTGTTGGGTGCCTGCTTCTTGCCTAAGTCTGACAAGGAGCTAAAAACTAGGTATTGTTTGGCCTAAATCTTCACTGGGACTCCCTGTGGTTGGCATATTTGGGTCTTGTTTAACATACATAGTAATAGCAGGCTCCATACAAAATGCTGTACTGGCTTCCATTTTTTTTTTTACAAGGGTTTAAGCTATGACGTAGAAAGAGTGATGGAAGTGGTAGCTTTAATATCCTACCTACAAGGGGACATTCTACCTCACAGTCATACCACCACCAGTGTTTTCTTTCTGGCCCAACAAGACTAGAGGTTCCCTGGTAACGCCTGAAAAGAGAAAAAGCGAGTCCCACTCCATGCTTTGAAAATAAAGGTATAAATATATGTCCTTAGTAAATTATCAGACAGGGCAGTATGTGGGTGATCATTCCTGGTGGTTAAAGACAGCCTGGAGACAAAAATGGAAAATGCAACTAAATATTATTACCAGGGAAAGCCAAGACTAGGAACTAAATTAGGTCAGGAACATGCCAGCCAGAATTGCAGCCACAGCAATAGGTAGGAAGACAGAGAAAGCCAAGAGACCCTTAAAACAAATAGCAGGGCAAACCACACAAAGGTCAACAAGTCTGTCTCACAGGGAAGGACTTCGGTAAAATAGCAAGCAGAGATTGAATGAGACTAGGACTAAGGAATTTGGAAGCAAGAGACAGGGATTTCAGGCTCAACCAAGAAGTAAATTTGGAAGCCAAGAAGAATTTGTGGGATTGCTTTACATACCTGTTAGGTAGGGCAAAATAACAATCAGGTTCAAAGGACAATCTTCACTTAGTCAACGTTATTGGCGTGCCAGTTGCCGTGACTTACCCTGGTGTGTCTGGCGGCTGTATGGCTGCATTGCCTGGGGAGACACACAGGTAAGCACGCAGGCGCTGAAGCAGATGGAGGCACCTCAGGCTCTGAGGGACATTTTGGAGTGGGGATACATGTATATCACCTCATGATCTGAATTTCTTTTTGATTGTACACACTGAATGATTACTTCAGGTAGTACTATAGCTTTGTGTATTGGGTGCTTTTTGTCTCACATCATGGTGAAAGGTCCATTCCAATCACGGTCCATTTTGGGATATTTGGCATTTAACTTTGTGAGCTTGTACTCTTCTGTTAAAAGCATGCAGTGCTCATCTCTTAGGTGCTGGTTATTGATCAGATCAAGTCAAAAACGCATGTGACCCTTGTCTGGGTCAAGATTTCACCTTCACACTTCTGATACATTTGGCTTAATTTGTCATTCGTGGGGCTGTATAACTTCAGTGTTTACTCATTAAAAGTGTCTCATGATGTGGCCAAGATGTAGCATGTGATATTTAATATAATGGAGGTTTACAATGTTATCCACAACCATCTTTTTTTTTTTTTTTTTTTTTAGTGTAGAATTGCAATACTTCAGCATTAGTTACCACCTCCACATAATACTCCCAGAATGATGCCAACAGTGAGAGTGTTTTGTTTGATTTTAATGCCAACTAGGTGCAGCCAATGAGCCCAGGCAGATAGCCAAATGGATTTCAGTTACGAAACATTCACGAGTTCCCAGTATAGGACATCAGTTTTATTCTTGTATTAGCAAGAGTAGTATTTTTCATTCCTTCTTCAATCAGCTCACAGAAGAAAACTTCATGTCCCACTGAAAACATTTCTTTCAGGCATTTCCTTCTCTGTTACCTGTTAAGAACTTTTCACGTTCTCTTAATGATAATCCAGTGCTGCTTTTCTCTTAATGATAACTACCTCTAAATGAAGCACAGTGTCAATACAAAGGCAAGACAACACCCACAGTCCACTTCAGTCTTGCTCTGAGTGTCCAGGTATTGTGTTCTTCAGCCCCTGTTTAAAAGATTAACGTTTCCTCTGCACAGTTTTCATTCCATGGTTTCTTCAAAGCTTTCAATCTTTGGAATTGACACTTCGCATAAGGAGCTTTAAGATTCTCTGCCTAGCTTCAAGCTGAACACTAGGAAACACTCTATGCATGCTGTCTTTTTCATACCAGCTCCCGTATTGTCAGCATTGGTTCGCTATCGCATTTATTTGGTTTCAATAAATAGTTTTTCCCTTCCTGAAACTCTAACAGGGGCACATAAAATAGCCGTGGGAAAACACACTCCATAACTAGGCTGAAACAAATGCTGTGGATACTACCCAGATGAAAAAGCATTCCACCTTGTGGCATTGTGTTTTTTGTCTTTCCCATCTTGTTGGCTCTACAGACTGATGGAAACTGAGTGGGAGGTGGAAGATGCTGCTTCTTATAAGGGCAGGATGACACTGACTGACTAACAGCATTATGCTCCTTTGTGCACTGGGGCTCCTGGGTCCTCTGGATTTCGATTTCATAAGAAAAAAAAAATGTTAATTCTAGCACTCTGTCCTCCCATAGTTACAATGTAAAGGCGTGCTAATAAGACCATAAATCAATTAAATTAAAATATACCAACATTAACATAATAATGAGGCATTAGGAATGTAATACTGGCAAATTGCTATTTTACTGCTTAATATCAAGATGTGCATATGTTTTCCTGAGTAGGTATGGCTTTGCTGAAATGCATAATATTTCCAGGCTAACATTCTATTTTGTTTCTCTGGCTTTTTCAGTGTGCATAGCACTGCTACAGTTTTATGGTTGCCCAAAAAACTAAGCTATACCTCATGCTCTTATTTTGCATCTGGGTACAAATTTTAAGTATTCACTAGGTTGAAATTAACTTGGAAGCCTATTACCTTAAAGAATAATTCTTAATTTAAGTTTGACTAAATCAGCAATGCCATTCTATTGTATTTACATCATATTCTCATATAAGTCTATCAGCCAGCATGGCTTAAGTTAGGATAGGATCTTTCTCTTTCAGTTTTCAAGAAGGCAGAAACTACCACAAAATTTAAAATTAATTATTTTATAGAGATTTCAAATGCATTACTTAGCCAGTATCCCTGGAAATTAGATACATAACTATCATTTATTATTATTTATACTAACAGATGAGCTGGGAAGCACAAGCATGCAGGAAGGCAAGTCTCTATCTTAAGCAATTTACAGTCTAAAACCAACATGCTAAAGACTGAAGCGCAAGCAAAGCTGATTAAATTGCTATGGGATATGAGTACCCTGTGACAAATCCAAGAACTAGCCAGTCTTCTGTAACCTAGTTAGGTGCTAAAGAATCTGCAGTTAAATATTAAGCTGACCAGATGTAATTAAAAACATAACTGTTCCTACATATCTGCAGATAATACAGGAGCATTACTAGGAAATTCAAACTGTCTGTTCATAGTTGTGTTTACCAGTCACTTCTTCCTCCCATCTCCTGTATATCAAAAGCACCTTTGTCTATGTGAAGATCATGTAAAATTCATCAGACAGCACCACTCTGTACAGACATCTTCTCTGTCCTCTTCTCAGATGAATCTAAACCTTGCACTGTCCCAGGAAAAGTTATCCAAAAGAGGAGGTGTTGAAACAGCCTGATGAAGCAAACCAGATATCGTAAGTCCCAGGGAGTAGAAGCATGAAGTGGCAGAGGTGTTCCCAGTATTTTGCTTTTCCCATGATAATCAGTTGTGATCAAAGAGAATAAGGACGTAATATTTAAAACAAGCACAGAGAGTGACTGTGGGAATGCAGGTCAGTGAATTTCTACCATCAATAAACAATAATTAGGGAGTTATCTACTAGCTGGTCTACAAAAAAGTAGATTAAGGAGAATGAGTAAGCTGAAATTTATCTAGTCTTTAAAACCATGCCCTTCTCAATAGGTTGAGAGAAAAAAGAGCTGTCATAGACCACAGAAAGAGTAAGAACAACCAATATGAGATAAAACAAGCAATGGGCTTCCTTAAGCATCTCTAATGAGATTGTTCTTATTTAAAACATTTACTTATGAGCTATGATATGTAGCAAGTCAGTAAAATTTAGGTGGGATTGAAAGTTCTAGAGGACAGCTAAAATCATCAAAGTTCATAGGGAATTTCAAGAATATCCAACAAAAATTCCAAACTGGTTGGAATCACTACCATAAGGATGAAGTAATCGGTAACAGTGCCTAAGACTCCCTTCTCTAGGGGCTACAGCACACATGTGAAAGTCAGCCCTGCTGTCAGGAAGCTGATTACTGGTCCTGGCTCCAGATGTGGGACACCACAGAAGTAGAGATGGGGTCTCTGGGCTATCACTACATATTACTGTCTTTGCACTATCTATTTCTGCTTTCCCCTCTGGCCACAAACTGTTGTTGCCAAAAGAGACCTTGAGCAAATCAAAGATGACTGCTGTGCTCTAAGCTGTGGTAAAGGTGCCAAGGTGGTGGTAATTTTTGATCCTACCAGTCAAGGAAATAGACACAGTACGAGAGGATGTATCTTGTAGATCAAAGCCAATAAAGCTGGTGTCACAGGCAGGGCTTCTGTGCCCATGGATCATCTTCTGGAAGCAAGGACTGGTGGGGAGTGACAGCACTAGCGTGAGAAAGAGACACAAGAGTATCTTTACCAATACTTTTGCTCATCTATTGAGAAAGGCTTTTAAGCAGGTTCATCAGAGTATGGAGATCAAAGTCTAAAAAGAAGTGTAAAAACAGGCTAAATTTAAGATGCTAAGGGAACTGAGTAAGGTACATAGCAAAGACCTTGATTTTAGGAGAGTGGACTTCAGCTTGGTCAGGGAAGGAGTAGGCAAGAATCTCTGAGAAGCCAAGAAAGAAGATCCCATTAGAGCTGATCTTCAACTAAAATCTGCTTGAAGCACAAGAATGGCCCATTGTGATTGCACAAGAAGATGGACAGATATGGCAGGAGGCCAGGCTGGCCAAAGAGGGAATTTGTAGCTGAGTTCAGACACAAAAGGGAGGTATGGAGAAAGTGGAAGCAGGGACCAGGAAATCTAGCAGCATCACCCAGGTATGCAGGAGTCAAATTAGGAAAGTCACACACAGCTGGGGTTGAAACCACCAAGGAATGTAGAGGGCAACAAGAAGGGCATCTACAGGTAAGCCCTGGAAAGAAAGGTGAAGGAAAATGTAAGCTTCCTACTAAATATTGCAAGCAAGCTAGAAAGGACATAGTGATAAACTATGTAGAAAAGGCTGAACTACTTAATGCCTTCTTTGCCTCACTTTTACTGGCAAGGCCAGGTCTCTGCCTAGTAGCAAACTGGGAGGAATGAGGTACTACCCACCATACAGGGGGATCAGTTTGGAGTGAATTTAAATAATTCTGGACATGGGACCATATAAGATGCACTCATGGAAGTTGAGATGGCTGATGTCTTATGTGAGGTTCCTCTTTATCATCTTTAAAAAGCTATGACAACTGGGGGAACTCCCCAGTTGCTAGTAAAATGCAAATGCTATTTCAGTATTTCAAAAAGCCGGGAAAGAAGACCTGCAACCTGGCCAGCTCCTGGAAAAAATAAGGAACAAGTCCTCTCAATTTCAGACACATGAAGGCTGGAAAGATGACTGGAACCAGCTAACAGGGATTTATCAAGGTTCAATCGTGCTTGACCAACCTGATTGCCTTCTATGATGAAATAGCTGGCTCTGTGGCTGAGAGTAACAGATGTAGCTTACCTGAAGCAAGGTTTTCCACAGTCTTTCACAGTACAGTGGTGGCTTAAGTGGGGAGATGTAGACTGGATGAGTAGCCTGTAAGGTGGATGAAAATCTGGCTGGACTGCTGGGCTCAGAGAGTAGTGGTTAAGTGTTCAAGTTTGTATTGGGTTTACATGACAAAGCTTTGGTAGTGGCCGGGTTACAAGGGTAGTTTCTGTTGAAAGTTTCTAGAGGTTCCCTCCATGTCCAATAGAGCCAGTGCCAGCTGGTTCCAAGATGGACCCACCACTGGCCAAGGCTGAGCCCATAGTGGTGGTGGTAGTACTTCTGGGAAAATGTATTTAAGAAGGGGAAAAAAGTTGCTGTGCAATAGCAATTGTAGCTGGAGAAAGAAGACAGAATATGTGAGAGAAACAGCCTGGCAGACACCAAGGTCAACAAAGGAGGAGGGAGAAGGTGCTCCAGGCACCAGAGCAGAGATTCTCCTGCAGCCCATGGTGTAGCCCATGGCAAGGCAGTCTGTGCCCCTGCAGCACATGGAGGTCCATGGGGAGCAGATCTTCACCTGAAGCACATGGAGGTCCATGGGGAGCAGATCTTCACCTGCAGTTCATGGAGGTCCACAGTGCAGCAGACATCCACCTGCACCTCATGGAGGACACCACACCAGAGCAGGGGGATATCTGAAGGAGGCTGTGACCCACACTGATGCACCTACTGGCAGGACCTGTGGCCCCGTGGAGAAAGAAGCCCATGCCAGAGCAAGTTTGTTGCAGGACCTATGAACCCCGAGGGGACCCACACTGCAGCAGTCTGTTCCTGAAAGACTGCACCCCATGGAAGGGACACAAGCTGAAGCAGTTTGTGAAGAACTGCAGCCCTTGGGAAGGACTCATGTTGGAGAAGTTCACAAACAGCTCTCTCATGGGAGGTCCCCCACAGTGGAGCAGAGGAAGAGTGATCTCTCCTTGCCCTTACCTTGACCCACAAGCCTTTCACTGTATTTTTCTTTCCCCTGTCCAGCTGAGGAGAGGAGTTACAGAGCAGCTTTGGTGGGTGCCTGGCATCCAGCCACTATCAACTCACCACCACGAAGTCTAACTGGAAGCTGGTTGCTAGTGGCACTCCTCCAGCACCAATATGACAGACAGTGCCATTTAACATTTTTTACCACGGACACAGTGTCATGGGTTCAGCAGCAGCAGCCGTTTTTCTCCTTTAAGTAGTAGCTGGTGCAGCACTGTGATTTGGATTTTCAGCTTGGGAACAATGAGCACACACTTATCAGGTTTTTGCATGATACAAACTGGGGTGCAGACTGATTGATTTGTTGGAGGGCTGAGCTGCTATTCACAGGGGTCAGAGAACATGAGAGAAATGGGCCAGTGGAAAAATCATTGAGTTCAACGGGGCAAATGCAAACTTCAGTGCAGCAGTGAAGGCCAAACATATACTGGGCTATGATAGACACAGTGTGGCTAGTAAGTTAAGCAAATTGATCCCCCCCTCCACTCAGCACTGGTGGGGCCATTGGTAATTATACTTCTTATGGAATCAGATGGACTTTAGGATTTTTATGTTTTTCCTCACCAGTGCTAACATCTGTCCTCCTATCTTATATGCGTTGTATGTTTACTTCTTTCCCTGAGATATCAGAGTGATTTAACAACTAGCTCATGTAACAAATGTTGTACAAATACAACAAAGAGAAAAAAAAGAACTCATATCCAATGTTGATTTTAAATTCACTATAAAGTCTTTGTAAATTTAAATCTCCTTAACACACTTCATTAATGGAGAAACAAAGATACATCACAGCTTCAGAACTGGTGTTATCAAGAATTCATTACTACAAAGTGACAAAAGTGAATTTGTAAACACTGAGAAAAATTCTTTGTTTGGATAAAATTGCTGAAGATCATCCAGTAATACCAGAAAACCAGGAGTTATTTTTGTATGGAATAGAGAAATCCTATATTTCATTACAAATCAGAAGTATTTCCTTTCTGAAAGCTAAGAAATAAACCATGGTCTAGGTCAGACGTAATATACACACAGGTTTACTGAAAATAGAAAATTACTTTTCTGAAGCCATGTTGATTTGTATGGGCAGGGAATCTGGCCTGCTGTTCCTATGCCGCACTTAGCACTGTGTTATCCATGAACCCCTATGATATTTGACACTTCACTGCAATAGCATGACAGGTTTCATAAGATAGCCATTAGAATAGGTTGCAATGAGAATCTGTGGATGCCTGTGTTTAACTCAGATGCTTAAAAGTATGCAACGTGGTTTAGAAAATTAATTATATCTGTACTGGAAGGATTTTAATATAAAGCTGTACAGCATGAATTCTTCTTACTAAGTTATAAAAGATTACTTGTTGATAAACAGCAGTTAATATCAGTTTCAGTTCTGGTTGCTCCTGAGTGCCAGGTGACACACGTTCCTGAGTGCCAGGTGACACACAACTGCTTAGTGTTCTCTAGTACAGAGGGCTGGACTAACCCTTGCCTCGGAAGTTGACGTGCCAGTAGTACTAACAGGAGGTTCCATTCAGATTAAGAATGAAACATCTTCTTGCCTAAAAATAAACAGCCTCAAGGCTGTTCCAATAGCCAAACAGCACAGGATTATTATACTATCCTCCTTATAGTTTTGTTTCACTTCCTGCTTATGCTATGATTCAGCACTTTAGTGGTGATACTCGGTCATAAATGGCTAAATTTATGTCATGGAGAGTCAGTCCTGTCACTTAACGATGTAGTACTGACAAAGCCATTAATCTTTCTTTCAGTATTCCCAATAGGAAAAAAATAGAAATCATGGGGATTATTGCCTTTTGAATACCAGGCACTCCTCTTTGATAAGTGACAGTACCTGACAGAATAAATATTACTTAGCTAGGATGCAGAGAGGTGAGAATCTAGCTAAGTGAGAAAAGGTATTTCCCTCTCTCCTTGCTAAGACCAAGATGTCTTAATGAGGCTACAATAAAGTAGCCCCAAAGGAATTTAGTTCAAGTTAAATAATAAGCAGCAAACTTAGAACTAGGAGTTTCTAATGTCAAGTCACTTGTTTTAGCAACAAAACATTATTTTGATAGTATGAAATGTGACTTAGGAATTTTAAAATAGAACTAAAATTGGAAATCAGCAAAGTAAACCAGAGTTAATTACTGTATGGGAAAATTAGGACAGCTGTCAGCACACTTCAGCTATTTAGACAAGAAAGAGTTTTAAAACAGTTTAGAACATTTCCAAATGTATTCACCTGTTATAGAAGGCAAATATTAGTAGATGAAGAAGGCACAAAAGATAAGAGAGGATCATTTCCTTCCGCAAATATATAAATTAAAATTGTATCTAGAAAATGTTAAGTGCTGTCAGATATGGTACTTGTATCTTGTAATATTTCCAGACAGGCCTCAGATGAATGAATCAGATTTTTATGTAATTAATAAAAGTAATTCTTCGCTGAGAGTAGGCAACAGTGAACTATTTAGCTAGATATAAATAGTAGCATTATGAGTTTCGTTTGACTCACTGTTGCATATTAAAAGGTGTACATTAATGATTCTCACAATCTGGTTTTGTTTACATACTCAAAAGACAATAGCTAAGAAATTAAAACAAAATATGTTTTGCTTTCTATTGAAGGCTATTAGGGGAATGAAGGGAAAACATCAATAATGACTGAAGATCAATTCCTAATAAAGCAACACTGGAATAAGTTAAGGTTCGCATATCTTTGTGCGGTTTGTCATTGATTTAATGGAATCAGGGTTTTACATGAAGAGAAGCCAGGTCTGAGTAAAAGGAACTTTTCTGTCCACCTGCCAGGGTTCTTTTTATATATATGAATGATACTTTCTATATATGTAGATGCCCATAAGACACCCATTCTGTGAAAGCAGCAGTAAGTTCATTCCATGTGATCAAAGCAATGAATAGCAGTTATCTCAGTTATAGTAAAATATATAGAGAAATACTATTTTGCATATTATTCCAGTAACTTTTCAGTATTATTTGCCTTCACCAACATGATTCAACTTTGTAGCTACTCTTGCTTTGAGAAGGGGTGTTGGCCTAAAGGTCAGGAAAGAACTCTGAAGGTGCCTTCCAACTTAAATTATGTGCTGATTCTGTTTACAGATCTTCATCTCCACTACCATTACACAAAAACATAACTGCCCACAAATATGTAAACAATCTGTTCCATTTCTCTTATTTCTGTTAGAATTAATGCATCTTTAATTATAATCTTGTTCTTTACAAGCATCTTCACATTCCATTTGTACTCACTAACAGATGTTTTGATTTGCTTGACATTAGGCAATGACACACTGAGCGTTGCATGATGATGATGTTTAAAATGGGGGAATTCTCTGGAGAATCTTTGGAATTGGAAATATGTTTGCTGAGCTCTTCCTCCTCCAGTTTAGACTGGCCCATTTTACTGTGTGACAGTGCCACTTGAAGCATTAGATAACAATGTGGAAAACAATATGCCAAAGGAGGTAATTACTTTTTTACTGCATCTCTTTGACATTCCATCCTAGCAATTATTTTTAATGCTCATTCAAATTCAGATAATTATTTACAGCCATATTAATAGCAACTTGGCATTCACTTCAGGTCTGGTAAGTACATTAGCAGTTTGCTAGGATGTTTAAATAGTAAGATACTCTAAACAGCAAGTTATTTCACTTTATAACTTATTGTGCTTCATTGTCTACTTAGCATCTTCTACCTAGATCAAGAAAAAGACTTGGGCACTCAATTGTGTTAAATTTTAAGCCTCTAGAGTGGAATCCATATGCCATGGTGTCAGGGGAATCAGGTTCCTATGAGCTTATACTATACATGACAGAATAATGCAAAAATAAATGTTTAATCTGCTTGGTAGGTGTCATTAGCAATCAACAGAATGCTGATTACACAGTCTGGCTGGCAAATGGTGGGCTTTAAGAGTTGTAGCAGTAGAGGTTAAATAAAACCTCAGTAGGTAAGCACAGGCAGCATCAAGAATGGGTCACATTCTCAGTAGATACACTATCAGTATAACAATCTCAGTGTTACTGCTAGTAGCAGCGCTGGCAGGCTTCTTCCTGCTCATGAGAAAAAAAAAATAAATGAGTGGGATTAGTTGTGCCAGTGAATGTTTCTGTGCCATTTCGTTTTCAGTATAAGTGGGCATTATCTTTACTGATGCTGCTGCAATGATCAATCAAACACTTCAGCACTACTGAAATAACCCTTTCCTATAAAAGGACTCTGAGGAACTCATAGGAAGAAAGCACAAAGAAGAAACGTGGTTTTCCTTGATTTCCTGTAGGGATATCTAATTGTGCAAAGCTTTCTAAAAGTCTGTAAATCTTGTAACCAAGGCAAGCTATTTTTGTTTTGTTTGTTTATTTGCAGAGGTGCTGGCACCTCACAGTCTCTCCACATGCCTCCTCATCAGACCAGTTCCAATGGATCTATAACAGCATTAATGGGATTCCTAGCAGAAGTCCATAGAGAAGCCTGTAGAAATGACCAGCACTTGTGGTTTATATGCATTTGTAACTGTGGGATTGGTCCTGTGCAGGCCTCACTGGTAGCATCCTTCGTCATCCAGAAGTTTCTGCCATTCCAGGTCTGCAAGACCTAGTTAAACTGTTGTGAGTGTACAGGAAACATTTCTGGAGAATCCCTCCCCTTCCATCATCTCAGGGTCAACATGCTGTTTGGAGGTGCTGCCCAATAGTTGCACCCAAGGCAAGTGTAACTTGCCTATATTTAGAAGCATGAGGGAACAGGTCACGTGAAAGCCTAAAGCACTTGCAGTATAGCATATGCTATGTGCCTTCTTTCCCAATGTTTTGGGGAAGGCCATACCAAATATCAACTTTAATCCAGGTTTACACCAGTTTCCCTGTTTGAGTTTTATTTTTGTTTGTTTGTTTTGTTGTTTATTTGGCTTTCTCCTTTTTTTTTTTGTTTGTTTGATTTTTTTTTTGTGTGTGTAGGTGAGGTTTTTTTATACACTTTTTTATTTTTTTTTTAATTAATGTGTCAGAAAAACCCTTGAAGAGAAGATGAAGTTTTACTGATTACGTCCAAAATCACAGAAGCATGACAGCTAAACTTTTGCTTATAGAGCATCAATACTACCAGGAACAATTTATTTTTGTAATAATTTATGATAGGGCATGTGTTCAGAATGTTTTATCAAAAAGAGGTGAACATGACAAGCTTATTTAACTGGAAAAACAAAACAAATCAAGAAACCCTTCAGGCTAATCTTTGAGACGACTGAAAAAAGTACTAGAATTTCCCAGATCAGACGGTTGAATCAGCAATATATAAATCCATTGAAACGCTAGTCACAAAAGTCAGTAAAAACTGCTCTTCTTGAATTGCTTAGGACATCTGCATCAGTAGTGTGACATCTGGTGGCCACAAGCCAGCATAGCAAGAACATCGCACCACTGAAATTGCAGCGTGCCGTGCACGTCAGGGAAAACACACATTTCATTAGGTTATTTTCAAACGTTAACTGCCAATATACCTGTTGTAATGTGTTTGCTACAGTTGTAAGTCTTGGCGCAGAACAACCTGGCTTTGACAACTGCTGGTGTGTGACTCATGTAGCAAGAAAGCCACGAGAGAGATGTTCCTCGGAATCATGCTGTTCCCTTGACCTGAAAAGCGCTGTCCTCCCTGTTCTTTCCTGCAGTTGTAGGACTTCGAGACAGGGCTCTGCACAGTGATAAAATTACAGGTGTTCTTTAAAATACAGAGGTGGAATTCACTGTGAACTTGCACCCCCTGGGCCGATAAAAACTGACCCGAAACGATGCTTTCTTATGTAAGAGACAACCCCGATGGCAGCAGGTACTCCTCACCCTCTTGCGGTCACGGTATTGCCTTGCTTTTGGCTGGGATAGAGTTAATTTTCTCCCTATTAGCTGGTGCAGTTCCGTGTTTTGGATTTAGTCTTTGAACAACGCTGATAACATGCCCATGGTTTAGTTCTTTAGTTCAGCGCTTACCCCGACCAAGAACTCCCCAGTCTCACGCTCTGCCAGCGCGGAGGGCAACGGGAAGGCGGGAGCGAGCGCACGGCCCCAAGGCACGGCCCCAAGGCACGGCCCTCTCGGCCACCACCCTCCGCCCTACTTCCGCCTTCCGTCGCCGGCCACCGCCCAATCGGGAGCCGGGCGGAAGCGGCGTGGCGGACTGCGTGTGCGCCTGGGGGCGGTGCCGGGGCCGCCGACCAGTTCGTTCCCGGCGCGGCGGGTATCCCGTGAGGGACGTGGTTGAGGTAACGGTTGTTTCCTTTCCCCTCCGCACGGCTGCCCTGGGCCGGGCCACGCCACTCCACCCCACCCCACGCGGGACGCTGCTTGCCCCTGGCGGGCTGGGGCGGGGCCGCTGCGGCCCGCCCCCCATCGGCCTTGCCGCTGCCCGGGGGAAACACGCCGGGGGTTGCCGTCGTAGCGCTCCTCGGTCCGGGAGGCGGGAGCTCCGCTGTGCCGGGCGCTGCTGATTCACCTCGGGTGGCTACCGAGGAGGGAGGGAGACCGACTGACAGACCGACCCCGCGAGGTCTTGCCTTGCCGGGCCGCTCCGGAGGGCGGCCCTCGTCCCCAACCTACTGGGGGGGCGCCACCCGGGGCTCAGCGCAGCTCACCGTGGCAGTTCTGGGGCCTCCGTGGCACCTCCCCCCCGGGCTGGCCTGCGGCCCCACGGGTGACAGATCTGCTTGTTCCCTCCGCTGCCCGACCTCCTGCTCCTGTGCGGACACCGGCGCTGCTGTGTGCCCGTGGGCCGGGGCCTCTCTGGGGTGCGGAAGCTGCGGGATTACTGCAGGGTGGTGGCGGGGGTGCTCGCTTTGCTCCCTTGTTTGGGGGGTGATCCACGCTTACAAAATGCGCATTCACTTGTCATACACCGTGTGTTCCTAGTTAGGAAAGTGTTAACTCGGAGGCCCCAGCTCATCACATCCTTTGTAGAAAACTGCATTTAAGGGTTATGTGGCAGCCTCAATCACGCTTGCAGAAATGCGTTTATGGGACAGCCTTTAGCAAGCTGTGTTTCATTTACAGCTGGGCTGACTTGTTTCTTTTTTGGGGAAATGGGGTGACAGTTCTAGCTGAAGAAACAAATTGACCTACATGTGCTTCACTATTCATTGGAAGAATGACAGATGACAAAGATGTGCTTCGAGATGTGTGGTTCGGACGAATACCAACCTGTTTCACTCTGTATCAGGATGAGATAACTGAAAGGGAAGCTGAACCTTACTATGTGAGTATAATGAAGGTAGTTGCAAATAGTCCAGTGCCATAGCTATGTTTGTTCCTTTCATTCTCATCATGTGTGCTACTACATGTTGCGAGCTGGGGCCCCCACCAAAAAAAAATACCCAACACAAAAAAACCAAACCCAACAAGTTTTTTATTCTTACTCTTGGTGTCTCCTGAAAGAAAACATCATGAACATGCTGCCTGATTCATTTATCTTCACAGCAGATTCAAGGCTTTTAAGTTTCTTTCACTAGTGAGAAAAACTTATCACAGATAATTACAATCTTAAATAAATATGAAAAGTAAGTGAGCAAGTAATTAGGTAAAAGGAGGAGGTGCTACCTGAGTTTGTATGTTCTTGAATTATGGTCAGAAGAAGAGTTATGTTTTCAGTTTATGTTACTGTACTGCAGAAATAACTTCAGTCAGAGCTTTGTGCAGTCTTAAAAACTTAGGTCTGTCACTTGTGTATCCCAAACTTATGAGCACTTGCTCCAATGTTTCTGCTTATGGATGACTTCTGCTTGTTTTCTTTAAATGCTAACAGCCATGAGAGACCTAGCTCAGATGCAGGAAAAGCAGCTATATCTTAACAGTACAGTGCCTGAACTGGATTCTAGCTGTTCATGATGTATATGAGTTGTAAACTAGAAGTGACTTCAGTAATCACATAGTATTTGCACTATGCTGAGTGTATTCAGCAGTTTTCATTTCGTGCACCTGATAGATATTTGATTGATAAAGAATGTTAACTAATTCAGTGAAACTTGAGTTTGAAATGTAACAATAATGTGGGAGAAAAAGTCTTGTACTATGATTTTTTTATGTGATCCTGAAGTCCTTAAGCTTTTTCTACTCCTTTTGAAAATATTACTAGGTAGAAATACTTTTTTCTGTGTTTGATAGCATCTTTATGTCACTGGGTTTTGATTTATGTGCACTCAGTGGATTTTGAAGCATAGTAAACCATTAGTGATTTTCATTTGGTGATAATAGAGCTCATCATTCTGTAGTTCAGTTTCCCCACTGTTAAAAACAGAAGCACTTTTACTTCATGTGGCTGACCTGTAGCAAAAGTCTCCGACTTCAATTTCTTTTAATATATACATGTATGTGTTAATATATATTTGCACATATTGTATAAGAGCTACATGAAAGGTGTGTAAGTATAGAGACATGCAGTCTTGGTCTATATAATTCTGTTGCTGCAAAATCTGTTTATTCGCAAGTCACAGTTCTTAAATTCTGGCTTCTTCCTTTCTCAAGTGACGGTGGAGCTGATAATACAGCTTCTTGAAAGGGACCAAGGATTTATAATAGTAACAGGTAGAATAGTAATCTAAGTTTTAAATTGTATTTTAGTTCTCATGGTTTCAGAGTGCATCTACATTAATGTTTTTGTTCAGATCTAGAGTGCTTTTTTGATGCAAGCTTCCATCCTTTCCACTTACTGTGCCCAGGTTTGCATCACACAGCAGTCTTATAGTCCACAAGCTGAATCATTTTCCTGTGAAGCTGAAGCAGAAGTATTTCAGCTGCTAATGGACATTTAGTGTATGGGATCAGGGAAATTTAAGTAAACAACCATCAACTCCCCTAAAACTGAAGTAAAAAAAGTAGATGTAGTGAACATTTCCAGCCCTTGACACCAACTGCTCAGCTTTTCATGTCTCCTCTACCGCACTTCAGTACTTGTTAATATAGATACAACCTTTGTATTCCAGACTGCTTTCCATAAATGGAAAGGCTGCATGCAAGGGAAATTCTGGCATCATCAGGTTAAGAGAAGAAAAAAACTTCTGCTCTGAGGAACTTGCTTTATGAAGGTGGAGGAAATTGTAGACCTGGATTGTGAAAGGTTATGGAGTTAGGAAAACAACCCAGCATCTGTGTGGTAGATTTCTGTTTGGTGTGTGTGATGGGACAGGAGATCTTTGTCTGTTAGGTGTATTAATGCAGCACAGGAATGATCATGTTACAGCACTCACATTAACTGCTACAAGGTAGCAGAACTCATATAAATGAGCTTGTTTATCTTTCGGAAAGAGTAGTGACATCCAGACCAAGTAGGTCAGGTGAGATACTGTCCTGTTTCTTCCTGTAGTCAAGCTGGGTAGGTTTCTGCAGAGTTAACACTGGAAATGCAAATGTCAAGTTTTTTTTGAGTCTTTCCTATAAGTGCCTGTGTTTGGAGTGGAAGCAAAATTAGGAACAGCTAGGTTGAACTACCTTTGTTGCTGAATTACCTGATATTTCCCTAGTTCTAAGGTTGTTAAGATTTCTATTTTAAAATGCCTCCGTGCAAGCAAGAGTTAGAAATAAAATACGTATGGGAAGCAGAATACTCGTTGAGATTTGTCAGGTGTAAAGAATGAAGTTGAAGCAGAAGGTAAACTTAGAATGAACTCTGCCCAAGAGACTACCCTTTAAAGGGCTACCTTGTCTGTATATTTGCCCATGCAGTACTGTAGGTTGTTTAATTTATGATGGCCATTCTGTGTTTTGGAGTATAGTGTAGTGATCTGCCAGTTCTGCATTCAGTTTGCAGTTGTACATTACTTGGATTGTTGGATGTTTGATTTTCATGGCATTGTTCTAACCTTTAGCACAAAGTCTGCTGATCAAAGGTCTGGGGAAGAAAAAATAAAAAAGCAGTTGAGCAAATCTGATCTAGTGGAATGACATCAACTTAGATTAATGTATCTTGTCACATGATCATGTGTTTTGTTTTGTTTAGTCTTAATTAGATATTTCAGCCTGAAACCAGGAATTACTCTTACCAGTGAATCATGGCTGTTCCCAGCATCTAGAGCAGTTGCTGTAGTGTAATCAAAGGCTGAAATGGTATAGGCTCATTGGCCTGCGTGGACTGGTTTAGGAGTTAGTAGCAAGAGCGTTTGTGGGAGAGGTGTCATTCTGATGAGCACAGCTTTGCTTAAAAGGAAGGCTCCTTGCCATATGGCTGAAGTGTTGGAGAAGCTTGTGAGTGTCTAATAGTCTAAAAGGTAAACTGCCATGTAAAATTCCAGTTTCTATATAGAGGCCTCTATAAAACAATGTGACTGTACTGTTGGAAAGAACAGCACATAGTTAAATACATTAAGGTTGGGTTTGGGTTGATTTCTTTTCCCCTAGTTATTTTAGTTAACTTTTCTCTAGAAATAGTAATAGCATTTAATAATTACAGAATTTTTGGAGTAAAAATGGTTTGTGTCAACTGGTGTGTTATGCTGAGTGTAGACAGCTGGTAAAGAAGTCTTAAAAGGGATAACAAAAATTAAAAGGTGTAACAAAATGAAAATGTATTTGAACTATGCTTTTAAAGGTCTCACTTAACAGATTTAGTATATTTGTAAATCTCTTGAATAATTAGAACTAGAAAAGTGGATCCTTTCATGTCTTCCACTGAAGGAGAAAACCAAAAAGATTTCAGTAGATGCTGCAAATGCTCAACATCTCATAAAAACAGGCAGTCTACATTAACCTGCTTAACTGTTTGGGTTTTGTGATCCAAGGATTCCCACTGGGAGTGCTGGCCACATTCTGCTAAATTCAGTTAAGTGCTGTTTGGTTATTGTCTGCGAGTCACAAGTGGTGTCTCTCAGGGATTGGTGTTGGGACCAGTCTTGTTCAACATCTTTGTCAGTGACATGGACAGTGGGATTGAGTGCACCCTCAGCAAGTTTG
>JASSUY010031350.1:0-11698 GCA_032466535.1 Forpus xanthops | reverse complement strand
GGATCTGAGGAAGAAATTCTTTACTGTGAGGGTGGTGAGGCACTGGAATGTGTTGCCCAGGGAAGTTGTGAATGCTCTATTCCTGGTGGTGGTCAAGGCAGCGTTGAAAATAGTCTTGGATGACATGGTTTAGTGGGAGATGTCCCTGCCCCTGGCAGGGGGGTTAGAACTAGATGATCTTAAGATCCTTTTCGACCCTAACTATTCTATGATTCTATCATTGCTAATTGTGTTAAAATAGAAACTGCATTGTTGTTCTACACTGCAAAGTGAAGTTTTTTACAGAGGAAGTTAGTTATGCAGAGGGTTATGTCAAACACTGTTGTACTCAATAATGCTTTAATATATTTTTCAAATCCTGTATGGATGTTCCCGATGTTAAAAATTGGCATTTGGCAGGTCTCATATCAGAATATACCAGAATTAATTTAACTGTAAATATCAGACAGAAATAATGTGAAGTTATTACAAAAAATATTTGGATTTGATTGGAATAGGCTGGTTTATGTTGTCTCAGGAACACTCAGTGTAGATACATGGAATTAGGTTAATAAAAGGTAATATTGTCATTCAAGTCATTGAGGTACCAAACAGTTCTTACTGGTGTGTGTATGTGATTTCAGTTTTAAAAAGTGAATGATCTCAAACTCAATGAAGGCTGCATTTAATTACCTTGCTGAAGTGGTTTGGGTTGAAGGCACGTTAAAGATGATCTGGTTCCAACATCCCTGCCATGGGCAGGGACACCTTCCACTAGACCAGGTTGCTCAAAGCCCCGTCTAACCTGGCCTTGGACACTGTCAGAGATGGGGCAACCACAGCTTCTCTGGGCAACCTGTTCCAGTGTCTCACCACCCTCATAATGAAGAATTTTTGTCTAATACCTAAATCTCCCCTCTTTCAGCTTAAAGCCATTCACCCCGTGTCCTATCACTACATGACTACATTCATCTTGTGAAAAGTACCTTTCCAGATTTCTTGTAGGCCCCTTTAGGTACTGGAAGCTGTACTGGAAGCTGCTATATGGTCTCCCCAGAGCCTTTTCTTCTCCAGGCTGAACAAGCCCATCTCTCTCAGCCTGTCAAAGAGGGTAGAAAATACATGATAGTGGAAAAATAAAGCCATATAATACATAAATTATCAAGTGTTAACTGACTTGATGACTGTGATAGTGGTATGTCTTCATGTTTTGTAGTTTTATATAATCCTAAAATTTAGTTGTTTTACAGATGCATGCACATTAGTAATTTAATGCAACATTATCTGAAAGATAAACCCATTCTCTTTTGTAAGAACTTATTCTTGATTTCCTCTCTATACTTCTTCTGATGTTTATAAATATTCTAGTATTGTGGTGAAAATATTGTCTAATTTATAGATCAAAAAGTGGTTGAATTGTTGGAGAGATTCTGGAAGAATGTTTCAGCAGAGATCAAGTTTTCTGTTACATAAAATGTATCTTTACATAGTTTGGAAAGTCTGTACAATGACATTCACCTAAGGCCTAGCATTATCTATAATACTCTAAAGAAAATATTTTAAGAAACAGCACTGGTTATGAGGACTGGTGGAAACCAAATGCTTCTCTTTCTTTAAATATGCAAAATATACTTTATTTCTATTTATTCCTTAGACCCATCTATTTAATTAACAATTAGGAAATGAAAATAACTGTACAGTGTGAATAACAATTTAAAATTACTGTTCCAAAGCTAAATGTTATTTTACAGGGAGGTTTGCTCATCGTGATTGATGGAGTCTACTTAATCAGTTTTACTAGGCATGAGGCTTTTCTTTTTTGCCTTTTTTTAAAAAAAAAAAAAAAAAGTAGAGTTTTTTTGGAAATAAAAGTAGCACAGAATTCTGTTTGGGACAGTGTATAACATTGCACTTGAGGAAAAAAAATGCATGCTGGAAAGCTATAAGAAGGTTTCTGTTTCAACTGAAAAAATATTGATAGTTTTCCTTCTGATTTTAGTAGCTGGACAAAAGTTAAATAGTGGAAGAATCATAGTAGTCTTGATTAACAGGCTGAATTGGCAAACCCAGTGCGAAGATGATGAAAATTGCCAGCTATTGGAAATACAAAATGTTCTTGGAAACCAGACTCAGCTAGTTTTTTTTTTAAATAAACAAAAGAAAAAAACAATAAAATGACCCCCCCCCAACCAACCTTTATAAGAATTGCCATTTTGAAATAATAGCTGATACACAGTTGCTCGTTATATTCAAATTATATAGAAGTTAGAACATATTCCTGTTTATATGAAACAAGTTATAAATTTAGTTCTTTGGCTTGCTTAAATACAGACAAGTGTGAATTAAGTTCCACTGTTCTCTCTCCCACCACCCTGAATGAATAAAGAACTTGTTTTTCTGTCTCTTGTGTTAGTGTATGGAATGCTGCTATGCTGCATCTTCTGAGTACATAATTTCTTAGGCTCTCATTGACCATTAATAAGAAAACTGTCTAAAAGACACCTTAAGTTAGGGGGGAGAATTTCAGCTGAAATGTTATTATGAATGTGCATACTTTTTTTATAGTTGTTTTTTTCTAATTTATTTAGTAAACTGTATTTATACTTAAAGCTTTTATAATTTTTTTTTTTTATTTCAGTTGCTTTTGCCAAGGATAAGCTACTTGACACTGGTAACAGACAAAGTGAAGAAACACTTTCAGAAAGTTATGAGACAAGAGGAAGTTAATGAAATTTGGTTTGAATATGAAGGTACACCACTGAAATGGTGAGTTTATTTAACTTTGTACCTGTGCTCAGTTTATCATGTAAAGGGTTCTCATGTTCAGCACAGTGTCAGTACTTTTCTTAAGCTAATCACATCATTGGGTTTCAGAGATGACAGGAAGAGTGTAAGAAAAGCATGTTGTTTGGAAAAACATAAGAAGGTTTAATATTAAACATACTTGTGATTATTATGCTTATACTTACTATATGTATAAGGCAGTCTAGTAGTTACTGTAATACAAAGTGTCTCTGATTTTGGCTTAGAATTACCAAATAAATTTTTGTTTAGCTTATTCTATTTTTTTAAAAGGTGCCTAATAACAGACAGGAAGTATTTCTGAAGTGTGAAAATATATAAACAAGTGTGTATATATAAACATAATAAAAGATGTGCATAATCTTTACTTTTCATGGGTGTGGTATGTGCTTGCACTATAGAGGAGATAATCTAATACTGATGTACAGGCAATTTGCGAATCCAATTAATTCAACTTTATTGAACTAATTGCTGTTGATTCTATTTTTGTTCTGTCTTATGTGGCCTATTAGAAGTATACTTTTTTTTTCTGAGAGCTTGGGACGTCAGACTGGTATTGTTTTATTTACTTAATTTTCATAAAATCTGTTAATCAGTTTTGTTTCTTTATTTCTCCTGTAAAGAGTTTTAAATGAAAGTTTGAGAGCTGCGGTGTTTGCTAGCTTTGTATAGATAGCATCAGCTCTCCAGAGATTTTTCAGTATTTTGAATGCTGAAGAGATTTTTTTATTTCTTTTTATTTCTTCTGTTATGATAGGAAAGAAAGCTACCAGTGACTACTTTAGCTTCTTGAATCTGGATTGTCTTGTGCTTGGCAAACATCACATCATGGGGTCTCTAGACTTAATGATGGAGAAGATCTCTTCTAGTCTTATTTCTTTGAGACCAAACTAGTATAAACCTTGGAAATACATAAATAGAGAAGCAGAAAAACTGTTTTCACTTTTTCAAAACAGAACCAGCTTTAGACATCTATTTAAATTATCTGAAATTTAACAATAATTTGTTTCTTTGTGTGCCATAGTGACCTTGAGTCACAGATACTATCTAAATAAACAGCAAGGTATCAAGTTTGTTCCAGTGTGTTCGTAATCTTTGGTAGATAATGGAAGAAAGCTGCCTAAGTTTTCACTGAAGTTGTAACAAGAAAGGAGGGAGAAGCTTTTTACTTCATCCAAAAATAGATCTGTATTTTCTGTTAGTTTTCAAATACCATGATGTATAAACTAGAATAAAAAACAAAACAAAGAAAAAACCCTAGAATATAGGTGTAGAGTGAAAATAGAAATTATAATCCTAAGAAGAGTTAGTAAACTCATTGAACATTGAAATGAAAATGAATAGTATAATTTTGATATGCTCAGCTTTCAGAAAATCTGAGCATATCCTGCCAGGTTCAATAATAGCTCCACTGATTTCAGTGGAATTGCTTTTCAGAGGAAAATGCTGTTTGCAGACCATTGTTTTAGGAGATTGGTAATCCCCTAAATAGCTGGAACTTATTCCGCAGAAGACCTGAATACCAGAACTGAGAATTGGGTTGAGCTAGTGATTTGTAGGGAAAGAATAGTGACCATTAATGCTTACTCTTCAGTGTAACTGTTGCATTCAGAATCAATAATATTGCTTGTTCTGATTATTTATTTTGCACTGTGAGGTCATATTGCTTACAGCCTGTGCGGTTTCATGCCTGGTTGTGATATAGTGTGTCTCTCTTCAGCTGCAGCTCTTCTGTTTTCCAGTGAGTTTTTTGAGGAAATCTGAAACACCATTTCAGCTTCATGGTCTGGAGCACTCAGGCCAGCCTCCTGAAGGAGGGTGAAGTTCTCCAGATCTGGAGTTACGCAGGCCTGGGGCCTGCTACTGTGGTTGATGGGGCAAGGGAATATGTCTGCAGGAGATGCGTGTTGGGTGAGGGTCTGTGTCACCATGGTAATGAGCTAAAGGAAGAGATCATCAGACTGTGCAGCATCAGAGACTACTAAAGGCAGTAGATCAAATCTTCTCAGAGACCTTGCAGCTACAGGAGCCTAAACCTACAACTACATTGAAGGAGATGCAGGCTGAGTCTGCTATTACTGGATTAGGAAGTAGTCTCCATGTACAGTAGTCCATGCATAGATTGACAAAGTCCTCTTTTCTTCTCTACTTCTTTCTTTGTCTCTCCGTTAATTCTCTATCCTGATTAAGAAACCAGGTTTTATCAGGGAAGTATAAATAGCTGCTTTAGTATTGTTATATAGACCATAACAATAAAAAATAAAAATGCCTGCAAATATATCTCAAAAAAAAAAAAAAAAAAGTGAAACACGGCATTATGTACAGGCATTACTTGGGGCTTCTGTTGGCTTCAGATTAAATGCCAGTATGTGAGAACTGGAGTTTGAACTTTATTCTTAATGGAAGGCTGTGCTCCTGAATGGAAAGTAATTTCTCTTGTACTTTAATGTCTTCATTAATTCCATGTGTTGTGCTGTGGAACAAAATTTATTTAGGGCTGGACTCTTTCAAAATAAAAATCATCTATCAGCTGTGCAAAGCACAAGGATTTTACCAAAGAAAGTTGGAGTACACAAACTTCGTTTTGTAATTTCATCCGAGTAGAAAATACAGAAGTAGGTCAAGAACTGATGCTTTTTTAATTGTAGCTATTTTGTTGCATAAATTGAAAGTAACTGAACGTGTCATTGTTCATATTCATCTAATTATCAAAGGAAATCTGGTTTTTGTTACTTAGCTCACCTGTAAAATCACTCTTTCATGGAATTCTTGCTGAATCCCTGAAGTATTCAAGACGTGATCGGCAGCTAGTAGTAAAAAAGTCTTAGTGGTAAAAAGCTTGAACATTAGCAGTGAATCTGGCTAAATTCGGGTATGCGTTATCTATACTCTGTTCCGTTTGTCAGGAAAACACAGTTCTAGGTACTTTCTTAATATTTCATCCTATTCCTTCTTTTAAGAAGTTACAAATGTAATAGCTAGGTTCAAGAATCGTAGCCCTGTTTCAGTTTTATTTTGCTGTTGCGTTGGCTTTGTTTTACCTTTGGGGTTAGCTCACCAGTAGGGGGTGATAAAGGACTGTTGCGTGAGTGTTGACCACGTTAGGAAATTGGCTTGGTGCCCGTTTTTAAAGAAGCTCTCAGTTACTGCTCTCTGGGCTTTCAAATCTTATGTACGTTCTTGACTTTCTTCCTGTGAGCAGCCTCATTTAATTCAGTGAAGCTACTAAGTTTACAGTTAAGTGTGTGTTTATCTGTTTGTAGGATGAAAAGCTAGTAAGGCTGTTTCAGTTAAGATTTTTTGAAAGGAAAGAGAATGGAGCTTGGTATGCTGAATGAGGAAAAAAAAAGAAAAAAAAACAATCAAAAGCCAAAACATGCATCAAAAATCTTGCTGGTGTCTGCTTGTGAGAAAATTGCACAAAGACCATTTTGGAGTGCTGTGTAAGTTTTGTGTATGGGATGCATATTCCTTATACTGCTGAAGGCTGTATCTTGTAATGAATTTAAAGGAGACAAAGCTGTAGGAAAACAGAAGCAAATATTTGAAGTAAGCAGCTTCTTTATATATATCCTTTAATCCAGAATACCACTGAAATGCAAAACGCCAATTAATCTTCTTCCTTTCCATTCTTAATTTGATAGTAAAGTTACAGATTTCATCTTGAGCTCTCTTCTTTCAGCCTTTCACAGATATGCCAATGAAAAGAATTTCACTGCCTCTTTTCCATGATGACAGGTGGGAGAGGGAAGAGATATGAAGAGTCAGTGAAGTATAAACTTATGGCAAATATCTGGAAGCATGTATTTACTGTCAGATTAGCTATTCCTACCATCATCAATCTTTTAACTAAAAATACTATTTTGAAGGACTCCACAGAGCATCTGTTAGGTCATTTATACTGTTGCATAACTAGCAGTGGTTTGCTGGCACAACTTGGAGACCACTAGTTTAGATACTGAACATATAAACTCCAGACTTGATTCTGCCAGAAACTGTCAGTCACTTAATACCTGTCTGTATAATTTTTCTGAATAAGTACTAATGAATATTAGCTGTTTGACTCCCACAATTCTATTTTTTTTAATCTGAATGGAGATATGTTAACTGTTATATGTAAATTAAATGCACAACTTTTATGTTAATTTAATATCCCTTCATTTTTAGGCATTACCCAATTGGTTTGCTGTTTGATCTCCATGCATCAAATACAGCCCTTCCTTGGAGCATCACAGTGCATTTCAAGGTAAAACTGAAATACAGCTTTAGAAATCCCTTCAGGGATTATATAAGGTTGTCTGTAAATCTGCAGCTGTTTTCCATGAGGTTCTGTGTGCTTTCAAATGACTTTCCTTTGAAAATTAATTTATTACAATCTGAAAATCCAATTTCCTTTTTTTTTTTTTTTTTTCAAGCGAAGTCGTGAGACTGGCAGTGTGAGTGAGTGGGTATAAAGGAAGAACTTTCTGTAATGTTTTTAATTCAGTCAGCTTTAGTTGACTGAAGACTGGGAAGATTGAGAAATGCTCATCCTTTGAGCACATTGAGCATGGATATGAAATGCTGTAGAAATCCTTGAAGTCAAGGAAAGCTATGGTATTTCATGTGAGTCCCGTTTAGAGAACTGAGGGAAATGAGTTTGTTCTTGTGAAGGCTTAGTCATAAGAGAGGCATTATTTTGATTACATGTTGTAAAACCATTAGGTATGACTTCATAGCACTATTGATCTTTGCTCAGAAGAGTCCTTGCGCAAGGCTAGCTTTGGTGCAGCATTCTTAAATACTTTGAAATGAGTTGAGGTGGTCACTGTGAAACATACTTGGGGTTAACTAGAAATCATGGTATTTAACTTTGAAACTTTATTTTCCCCATTATAAAAGAAACAATGCAATGGGAAAACTGTTCCAAAGGAAAATGCTGGGCTGGTAAGCTTGAATTTAGTGTGTTGATGTTTGAGGTGAAACAAAAAACATTCAGAAGCAGTTGTGATGAATGTTTTCATTCAAACAGTTGTTCTGTTGAAGGTGTTTTAGAAAAGGACTTGCCAGCAAGAGTAGTCTGATTCTTTTTGGAAGTGTGCACTGAAGTCATACATTCTTATAATATGTATTTGTACATGTTGAAACTTCTGAAATGACTGAATGAAGTTGGGGATGCTTTTGAAACCACTGTAATTGCTACACTGATGTCTGATGTATGTCAGAGAGCACTGGGATGAAAAAGCTTCGAGTGTTTTGAAGAACTGAAAGATATCTAGTTTCATAAATATTATTGCAACAACTAAAAGCATCAGTGTTATCAGCGTTCTTCCCTGGCCAAAAGTCAAAAACATGCTGCTGCACCAGCTACTAAGAAGGAGAAAAATGACTGCTACTGCTGAGCCCAGGACACATTGTTACATGTTCTGAGAGCTCTGCGAGAACAACAGTGGCAGTGTGTGTTGTTGCCATCCCAAAGTCATCCATCTTGAGAAATAAGTTGCAGTACTGCAGTGCTTTTCAATTTCATGTAGTCATATGAACTGACTTTAATATCCTTATATTACTGCTTGTCAGAAGATGAGCTAATTTAAGTTTGTCTCAAAGGTGTATGCTAAAGGTCAGCAGAAATCACTAAAAACTGAAGTAATTTAGTTTTAAAAAATATAACACCTTGGATTAAGTACTTGCTAAATCTTTCCTGGTTTTTATGTAATCTGAAAGTTTATTTAAGCTCGTTTTAATCCTGAAAGTAAAAAAAAAATAACTGAAATATATCAAAATATGTAAAAATATTGAAGACATTTTTGTATGTTACAGTTTCTTACAGCTGAAGAGTTCAGGTGTGGGATTCCTGCCTGGATGATTGTTTTCATTTATGTGTAGTTATTTTTCAAAGACCTATAATTTTTATTTGGCTTAATTGAACAGTTAATTGATTTTTATGGAGTTTAACTTGTGCTGTCATGGCTTTCTCCTTTCTTTTAACAAAACTTGTAGTCAACAGTAGATGTCTCAAACATCTGTGAAGAGCGTTTTTTAACACCCTCCCAGACCCACCCATGTTTTCTCCGTTTAAAGTTAAAAACTTGGAAGAAGTTTCCTTCTGTTCAGTAGAAATTTGAAAGTTGAGAGATACTTGTAATTGCCCTCTTGTGTAATGTACACAGACCAAATAAACACGCTTATTCTTTATAATGAAGGAACAATTTATTCATTTGTACTTCTGGTATGCAATAAAGTAGCATGCATTTATATCTGCAGTAAAGTTGAAATACAGTTGCCTTAAATAGTTGTAGAAGGATGAGCTTGAACAGAGAGCACTATGGTCTGAGAATCATAAGAGGCTATAGTCCAGGAAGTTGCTTTTGTTACCCAGGTGTGGCTTTACAGGAAGGAGGGAAACTTTGTCTTCCTTTAAAACTCATACTACTCTGCAGCACGCTTAGCTCTATTCATGTTCTCAACATGATAACCAACTCTACAAATTTTTTAAGCAGTAGGTAGGAGGTGATCAACTGCTCTGGAAATGGAAGTACTGTTGGAGGGGAGGATATGGGGTGTGTTAGGGAATGGCTGACAATCTCCCTTTGCTGAAGCCCTTATCTGCTGATGCCTGCTCCTCCATCTATGACTTGGTGTAGAGGAGGAGAGACTGCATCTGTTTTTGTGTAACAGCAGCTGTCATCTTAGTTTTCTTGGCTAAAAATTGGGTCAGATATAAGTGTAGCCTAGTGCAACTAGACTGTCACAGAATGAAACATGTTTTGTGAACTAGAGCTGATAGATAAATCAGTTATGGTTATGAAACCAGACTGTTGAAATTACCAGTGATGGTTTTGGAACTTTTATTTGAGAAGACATTTAGTGCTCCTGTCTATACAGATGATACCTTCTTCTTTATGACCAAGTTTATGCTGCAACTGTCTACTGGTATGCAAAATAAAACCAGTACTATTTGAGCTTTCTAAGAAAATCAGAGTCAACCCTTAAAACCTTTTCTTTCAGAGATAAAGAATATGGGGGGAGTATGACTTCACCAATAATAATATGTGAATTTGATATATGTTGATACTTTCTGCAGATCTTATAATTGTATAGCCAGGAGTAGCTACCAGCAAGTTTACAATTACTTACATTTGATCACTATTTTCTTAAGTAGAAAGAAGGCAAGTAGAATTAAAAATAAAATAATAGAAGCATCCATGGTCTATATTTAAGTATAGAAATTACTATCCTGTGCCCTGGTTTATAAATCAGTGGGGATGCCATATTTTCTGTTGGTAGTCTCGTGTAGGTAAAACTGTTTCATATGCTTCTTGTAGATGCAGCAGTGTTATTTTCTAAGTTAGTACTTTCATGTTTATCTTTTTCAGCTTCTGCTCACAGTGCTGCATAGAAATGTGACAGTGGTTTTCCTCTAAAGAAAAGAGTAGACAGCACTGAGGCTGTAGGAGTGTTTTCTAGCCTTCCACAGTGTTATGTTTTAGAAGCTGGGATGATTACATATGAAGCAGCTTTGTAATATTGTGGCTGAATTATTTCTACTAGCTTAGCTACCTTTGACCAGTTTTAAATATCTCCTTGCTGTTCTGCAGACCACACTGGATATAGTCTCTGAACACATCTCCAGGGACTGACATTTCCTGTAATTCATTGGAAGAAAGTCAGCAGAGAGGTGTGCCTACCTGTGAAAGTCAGGAATGTCCACAAAAGAGACCCTGCAGTTAAAAATTTAGCCACATGTAACAAAACTGTTGTCATCATAAACTTAGCTAAAACTTCAGCTTTTAACTGTGGAAGTAAGATCCTAAGTTCCTGTCCTACTCAGCATTAGGTACATTCCACTGTTTGATCTTTTACTGAGGGATACCAGTGTCTCACTTTGAATTCTTGTATTTAGGGAATTTTCTTGATCCAGAAGTATGCTATTACAACTGTTCTTTTCTTCTGCACTGGTTACCAGACTTTACTTAGATTTTAGTCAGTTCCACATAAATTAGTCCTCAGTAACGATAGCACTTCCTTTTGAGTTCAACACCTGACTTTATGTATTTAAGTAGAAAAGATACTAGCAGTCTTCTTTTCCCTTATACTCCTTGTTTTAGAAGATACTCATCCTTTTAATCCACAGTTTCCAGAACCTGGGTTTGCTGTCACAAGGAGGAATCACTATTACATGAAATTGCGTTATTTAATTTCCATGTCTTTTCAATAACCTAATGAGAAGGGACCTATCATTGTTGTCCTTAGAATTTCCTTCAGGTAAGGCTATACCCAGCTCCCTTTCATATTGCCAACTGTTAGTGATTCTTGGATATTTTGAGCTCCTGTAGTTTAAAGCAGTGTTCGCAATTTTTCATGGTTTTAAGTGGAGGAGGGAATATATGGTTTGGGTTTGGTTTGTTTGTTTTTTGTTCTTTTGGTTTTTTTTTGTGGGAGGGGGTATTTGTTGATTTTGTGGGTTTTTGGTTGGTTGGTTGGGTTTGTTGGTTTTTTGTTTTCTTTTTGTTTTTTTTTTTGTTTTTTTTGTTTTTTTTTTTTTTTTTTTTTTTTTTTTTTTTTTTTTTTTTTTCCAGAAATATACTGCTCTTACTGTGACATGTAACTATATTAAAAAACTCTTTGAAAAATATCCCACTTTGCCTGGCAAGTAACTGTGCACCAGCAGTACTGAATGTAGTGGTGCCAGCTCTAACCAAATAAAAGCAGTATAAAATTAAGTTGTAATGTTCACATGTATTAGCTAAAGTTGGAGCTGATAAGGATTTTCATTATCTAAGGGGAAATGTAAATGGCATATATGCTATAGTTCATGACCAGCAGATTGAGGTAGGTGATCCTACCCCTCTACTCTGCTCTCATGAGGCCTCACATAGAATATTGTGTGCAGTTCTGGTGTCCTCAACATAAAAAGGACAGGGAACTGTTGGAACAA
>JASSUY010031349.1:47449-65304 GCA_032466535.1 Forpus xanthops | reverse complement strand
GGAGGTGTCCCTGCCCATGGCAGGGGGGTTGGAACTAGATGATCTTGAGTTCCTTTCCAACCCTAACTATTCTATGATTCTATGATCTGTGTACCTAAGGTTTTGCTCACGAGTTAGCAACATTGCTGGTGCATTACCTCATAAGGTGGAAATTTATTTGGTTTTGCCTCAGGCAGGTCTAAATTTAAAATCTTTTCAGTGCCGATGTGAGATAGTCCTGAAACCCAAGAAATAATACATACAAGAGTAGCACAAACCATGCTACAGAGCCTGCCTGAAAGGCTCTTCCTGCCCAGAGACACCACTGACATTTGCTTTTTTGGAAGAAGATGCAAGGAGATAATTAGGCCTATGGAGACAAGGCTCTCACTCAGTTTGGCAGGGGCTGAAACCTGAACCTGGTGACGGGGCACCTATCTTTGCTGCCATACTTGTTTCTTGTCACCCTAGTCATTCACCCTGCTCTTCCTACCCTCAAAACAAGAGATGCAAATTCTTTCTCTCCCTCTCTCGCACCAGCTAGGTTGTGAAAACTCTAGGTTTGGCCTTGCTTGGAAGCCTCCTTTCTCTGGCTTCAAAATCCCCCTGAGCAGCTCGCTGTTTCAGGTTTAGCTTGCTTTTCTACTCCCACAGAGCCATTCACCCATAAGGAGAGGATGGCACGTCAATACAAGCAAGTACAGAGACCTTAAGGCAAGGGACCTAGAAGGCTCATTGAGGAGGGCTCTGTGAACAGATGCTTTGGATGGTGGAAGATAGATAGGAAATCTGAACTAAGTAAGTGAGGGAGGGTAGTCCTGGAGAAGTGCAGAGAAGCAGCCCCTGTGCTAAGTGAGGGCTCTGATGTAGGATAAAAAGGAAAAGGAGACTGTGCTGAATGTGGAGACCTCTAAGACAAGAGCAATTGAAAGCAATTCTGTTTTGCTGATAGAAAACTACTACATGATCAGGTACCAGCCAGAGTATTTCCTATTCTATAGCAGCTGTGCTGGTTTCTCATTTCCTGTAGCATACCCTGCAAGGTTCTGACCCACATTTTCCTCTGTGCTGCTTCCTGGTCCACCCATCCCTTCCCTTCTGCAGACAGACAAGAATAAAGAAGCTTCCCACCTTTTCCTTCCTTCATTCCCTCTCCGCCAATCTGAGGCCTCATCCTCTGAAGCAGCTTCTCCAGTCACAAACCACCACCATGCCATGTCAAGAACAACGCTCCTTTGGAATGCACACCAGCTTAAAGATTGCCTTACACCTCTGACTGGGTCCTGCCAGTCTTAGGGGTACCTGTGGAAAAAAACTAAAGCGACAGATAAAACCACAGGAAGATCACAAAAACCAGAGATGCAGACAGCTACATAAATAGTAAGCTCTTTGTACAACAACCAGTTCTCCAGATACTGGCTCAGGGTCCCATTGGGGAACACAATGGCTCAAGACATTTGCATCAGTAACAGATGGTTCCTTTATTACTGGCTGCAATCTGTCACAGGTAACCCCATTCACACTTTTTCTATTGGATATTCAAGTCCATGCTTAGTTATTAAAATTAGGATGCTAGAGCATGATATTGGGAGAAAGAAATAAATTTCAAAGCAAATTCTGTAGGAATGAAGTGTACAAGCTTTGGTTATATTTAGTAAAGCAATTATGGTTTTGTTCTGCTTTGTGTTGGAGTGCTATCGGTTGATCCTGCCTCCTTTCATTCCACTTGGATTTGTTCTTTGTTAAAATAATGAGAACTTAACAGAAAGGAAATCACATGCCATTTAATAAGATTTGAGATTAAGCAGCAGACCCACAAAGCATGTTGAAGTCTACTTGAAAGCCCAAGGGCTTTGCTCATCCTTCGTCACAATTGTTTCCTCTTTCCCTGCCAGAGCAAACTGTAGTGTCAGTTGTGCCCAAGCACAAAGATAATGCTTGCTAACCCTTGTGAAGATACTCTGATGCTTTTCATAGCCATGTTCACTCCAGCACTTTTCCTAAAGCTGATTATCTGAGCCTGATCCCAACATGCCTGCAAACTTTTCATTATGATTAATTAGGTGCTTGTTAGGCCTAGCTTTATCAGGACTGCCTCTTCTTTTGCTTCCATGTAAGAAGGACAAACATGCCAAAATTTCACTTCCATCCAAGTTCAAGGCCAAGTTGGATGGGGCTTTGAGCAACCTGGTCTAGTGGAAGGTGTCCCTGCTCACAGCAGGGGGGGTGAAACTGGATGAGCTTTAAGGTCCCTTCCAATCCAAACCATTCTATGATTCATTTCTTACGTGAGCTGCAGCTGCATAGGAAAGCCTGCCCTCTTTCCCCTTAATTTGCTTGGCTTTGGAAAGCTACTGGAAGTTTCAACACGGAACGCAACAGGCTCTCAGATCACCACTTATATGTATTATTCCAGCATGCGCCCTCTAAGGAACATAAATACACAATTTCTTCACTTGGGTGTACTTACAGCTAAAGGCCCACACAAGATATGTGCTGCAGAATTTGTATGTCCAACCCTTGCCTACTCACCAACAACACTCAGCATGAAGCATCTGCTGGTGTGCTCATTCTGCACTCATGCTGACCCTGGCAGCTCTGCTACAAGTTGTTAGGTTCCTCTGCTTAGAAACCTGCTAGTTGTACTTTTATGTTCTGCCCCAGTGCTTTGTGTTCCTACTGTTTTCTGGAGAGGCTGCATTTGCTGGCAGGAATTTATCTGCTATGATGTGTCTAGGTATTTTGTTCCTGATGAGGCCAGTTTGAACATTATGGTAACCTTGTGGTTGTAACGGGTGATGAAATTCAGCTAGGAAACCTGATTCTTTTAGGATCAATTCCTACTCCACAAAACATTATAGAAGGTATAAATGTTTGTTTTAGTTTCAGGCAGCCAGGATCTGGGGAAAAGGAGGGGAAAGAGAGTTTGAAACACAAAACATTGCAAGATACCTTTTGTTAAAACAAGTGTTTTAAAAGGCAATTCACTGTGCATGCTATTATTTATAATTAAACTTAATTGACTGCCTGTCCTCCCTCCTCCCAGTTCATCACAAAAAACATCACTATAGCAGCTTGAATGGAATATATGCCAAAAGGTAGTCTACCTATGCATTGTTCACTGTTCTCATCTGCTGGAAGGGTGAATGATTACCTACACATATCCACAATAGAGGAAAACCTCTTTTGAAAGGAAAATAAGCAACAAGTTCTCTTTAGTATGTCATCCTTCATCAGTGCAGCTACATTTCTTAAAGCAGAGAAATGTGAAATGATGGCTTGCGGCAGGGAAGAGCAAAGGCACAACCTAGGAATCAAAACCACGTTGTTATGGCTTTCACACCCACAGTAGATGGAACACAGCTTGGAAAGATCCTTGTTCAAGCAACTGTGCCTCACTGAATGATGTGGCAGGGACAAAGGCACAGCACCAGCAGCAAACCTAAACCATCTGTTAAATGTTATCGCGCTCAAAACGTGTTACTGCATTAGCTCAAGATCTAGGCATTCAGATTCACATTCTGGATGAGATACTAAATAAAGAGTAGAAAAATCTTAGGCTAACAGAAATATTACCCTTAATAAAAACGGTAAGAGATTGATTATCCTGCTCAGAGAAAAGCCAGGATGGAGTTAGCAGGCACGTACTGTATGCCAAGACTGATACTAAGCTGTCTGGGGTTTCAAAAACCCTGTGAGGGCCACAAAGCTGAAACAGCTGATCAGCATCAAGGCACCTAGGAAAGAAATATAAACTTCTTGAGCAATAAAACTGTGAATTTCTCAGAGAAAGGTAATGCCACTGTTATTCCAAATATCTGCTCAAAATTATTTGAAGCACAAAACCAAGAACTTGAGGCCTAAAGATGATCACTTTTATAACAGTTTTATTCAAGTCTGTGTGCTCTAGTGTTGAGACAAGGCCTAGATCAGCATTACACTGTAATACAATAATTTCAGCCATTGAACCAAGCCTGCTTGGCATCCTTGGTTTACAATTTACAGTACATCCAAAAAAAGAGCAAAGAGAAAAGAAATCCCAAAATGTCAACAACTTTCATTAGCTCTTTGCTTCGCTTAAATATTGTTCTATAACATAAAATAATTTAATACAAAAAAAGAACTGTAATCCAAATACACATAATACATTGACACAGAACAGAGGAAAGATACAGTAGATTATGCACAAGAGTATTCAGTTGATGTGTTACCTACAGTGAAACAAACTGGACATTAATATAATTTAACTATTTAAGCCCAAGAGGGTCAGAGGCAACAAGTCCAGGTCACAAATAAAGCTTTTTAAAAAATAATGCAATCTTCTTTTCCTCTAAGCTTACTGATGTACGGAAGTTAAAGGAAGGTTCCAACAAATCACTTAATTCGACAACATTTCATCACAAAAACAAGAAAAACTTGGCGGCCTCTGTTATTTTACTCAACTCTGGGGTACATACATTACCATTTGCTAATGCAACAGCTTCATTGCAGGTTCTTCAGCAAAACATATCTTCAGGTGCTACTTCCATAGCAACAGACTTTTGAACACCATGAACAGAAGACATACAGACGTCTCTAAAACCCGACTGAAATAGTGAAGTTGTAAGATGAATCCCAGTCCTGCAGAGTTTGGAATTCCTTATGAAATACCCAACAACCTCCACACAGTGATTTCAACACAAGCAGGAACTATCCCATGTCTCAAAAGAACAGACAAGGGGGCATGACCTTGCACTGATCTACTCATCTGGTTCTTCAGATTTACAACATTGTACCTAGGAAAGACAGGTCATTGATTTTTGCATCTGGCTTTAAATAGAAGCAGGAGCAGATCCACAATTAATAAGGCAAAAGAAAGAAGTAGCTTATAAAAAAGAGGGAGGAAATACATTCTCTGGCTGAGAAATTCTTGGGACTTTCAAAGCCACAGAAGAGACATTGTTAAAAGCACAGGTATTTTCCCTGATTTTTCCACCACTGTTGCCCTGCCCACTCCATATAAGCCTCTCAAGTCAGGCAAAAAAATCATCTAAAATATTTCCAGCTTGTCCTGAATTTATGACAAAGAAATCACATATACCAGCACAAAGTGCTGTGCCAGCAGCTGACAAAACAGAACCCTAGTTAACAGTGGTGGATGTTGATCACTGCTGAACTTGTCACGTCTGTCCACCAACCTGGAGGGATGCGTTTTTAAAACGAGAAAAACACCTGAGAAAAAGCCTCAGGTAAAACTGACATTTGCACATACAACCTCCATGCACCACTTACTGCCTCTTTACAGCTGGCAACGCACTAATGCAGAAGTAGCTGTTCTTTCATCCTGCGTCATAAAACATTCTCAAAGCTTACCCTGTTTGTGGTAAGAACTAGCAGTCAAACACGCATGGCGTGTGCAGTCAGGAAAAGGCCACAAGAGTCAGCAATCAATCCAGCATTTACCCAGAGGCTTGTGAGGGAACTCCATCTTCAGGTAAACTGACTCTTTCCTCTGACAGTCAACATACAGAGCCTGGTCCTTCACCATTAATCTCTACAGGACAATCCCTCAATTTAGGTTAAAAGAGCTTTGCTGAGTTGGGGCCTTGTACATTTTGACCCACAGACACATTCCACTGACTTCAGTGATGTTTAAGTACATGATGAACAGCTTTCTTGAATTGAGGCCTCTTCCCTTTTAACTTCAAAGTTAATTACCCTAAATATAAACTTTTACTACTGGATGTCCTTGACTTTATGTTGTTTGCTACTATAACTGCCAAATATGAGGGGCACTGGCGCCTACTGACTTTAAATGGATCTACGTATATTCTCCCCTTGGAATTTAGCCATTCCTCAAAGAGACCTATGTTGCACAAAGAACGTGGTTTACTCTTTGGCCAAACTCAACCCTTTTCCTTCTTTTTTTTTGCTGTGGTTTTATTCTTTACAGTCTAGGATTTCTTGATGCTATGGCTGTCAAGATAACCTTGAAAATAGAGCAATGGCAGAACTAACGCAGTAACATCTGCTCGAGATGCAGTGTGAAAATTCAGTTCAGAGGTATTAGTTGCCCTACTCAGATACAAATGCTAACCCTGCTGACTTTGTAAGAGCTGCTCAGTAAAGCAGGTAAAACAGAAGAACAAGCCTGCTATGAATATCTGGGCAATCAGTTGACAACTCATTTAGTGACACCAACTGAGCCTGGGAGAAAATACATTACTCAAGCTGAGAAGCGGCCACATTCACAAATTCCAGAGAACTCAAGAAGCAGCTCAGTTCTACTCCAGATGTAGATGAACTCAAGAAGCTCACTGTGCAACACTCAGAGCAATGCCAAACAGTAATCAGAAGCCAGGTTTGTTCTGAAACTCAAAGAGGAGAAACTGAGTCCAAAGGTTCCCAAATAACTTGTTCATCTATATATATAATGATATCTGCTGTAGGCAGTATTCTTATCAATGAAGCTTGGTAAAAAACAGCAGCATGTCCCTCTGCTCCATTATAACCTCTACACAAAAGCATCAGGACACAGGTAGAACAATGTTTCTTCTTTATCAGACCCATATGTCTCTCTTCCAGAAGAGGTCAGCTTTATCCAATCTTAACATCTGTTCTTGAGAAAATGCTAATTGGAACAATCAAGATAGAACAGGGAGAAAATATCTATCACTCTGAAATAGCATTTATAAGATGCATTATTCTGGTTTTATTCGGGGATTTCAGCCAACAACTTTCAAACACAATGCAGGTTCTCAGTAGCTATCCTACAAGCTAAAATTTGAGCATGGTCAAGATCCTAGAAAAGTATTTCTGGATAATGTAGCTCTCTCTTCCCCTTCTTCTCCCCTCTCCCCCAACTATTGTTCAAATCATTTATTCTAAGCAAATAAAACTTTGGCATTCCTTCGGCAGACCTAAGCCCCCTTTTCCAAGCTATGATCCATCTGACCCATCAGATTCAGACCTAACAATAGCCCACTTCAAGCTGAGCTTGTAAACCTATTACACTACACACTAAAAACGTGTCATGGTTTAATAGTAACAGTTTTGGGCTGTCTGCACATTATTAGCATTCAGATGCAACAAGGACTGTATTAGGACCTGATACATTAGGAAAACAAAACTGCAAATACAGGGGAACAATCAGGATTGTGTGCAGGTCCACTTTAAGAGCACATGAGATTAGTTTTAAAAAGATCTGTTTTCAAAGCAGAAGTGACCAATAAGAAATCACCTTTTGGTCTGTGGATAATCAGCTCTTCAACAGGTTGGAAACCATCAGAACACCCTGCCTTGTCATTTATTGTTTCTTTTGGAGGCATACATAGCAAATGCAAGTGTAAACTTATAAAACTGAATCGCTGGATTTAGTTTTGCATCAGGAATTTGCATGTCAAAGAGCCAAATACAAGTGTTTGCTTCTCTCCTCCCATCACTTCAGCCTCAACTGCCAACTCAGAGCAATTCTTACCAAAACTTACACCTTCTTCCCATTCCATCTCTACAAATGAGGTAGCTCAGGGTAAAATAAAATAGAACAACCAGTCCAGTACACATTCCTTAAATTCTTCTTTAGGGCACAACCTACCTAACAATCCCAATAGATGACCAATTAGCTACTATCCCTCTGCCCTCTGCTTATTGCATTACAAAGGATAATTTCACTATTTTATTTACCATTTTTTGTCAACCTCTGCTTTCACTTCTCCCAGTTGTAACTTACACTTCCAGCTTGGAAATATTTTAGGTGAAAGCACACCTAAAACATGTATTGGTTTCTATCTTAGGCCTGCAAGTACTATGGTAGCAAGAATTAATAACCAATAAAGATAGGACAGAGGCAGAATTCTCATTGAGAGATAAGGACAACACACTTATTTCCACAAGGGTGTATGCACATCACTAAATGGGAGGGTATGAAATGTTTACAATGCTGGTGTGTGATGGCCTGATGTGTGACAGAGAATGCTATAGTACTAAAAGTTACAACCCTCCAAAAAACAACCCCAAGCCCTAGCAAAGAGGCATGAGATGGAAGGCACCTGGAAACACAGGATTCACCTAAAATACATACTTATTACACAGGCTTAAACAAAAAACTAGCCAAACAAAAACCCTGCAAAACCAATAAATCACAAACAGTGCAAGAAGCCATTCTCAGCAGGAAAATTATGTAGCTGGTCATTTAGAAACAAAGGAAAAAAGAAAATACAAGAAAAATATTTTTCACTCCTGTACAGAGGGAGGCGAAGCATGTTTCTTGTACACAACACTGATGAAATGCTGAAGACTTTCCAGCTGCAGTTCCTTGTTAGATAGTATCAATAATAATTCTGGTAGCTACATCAAATCACCATGCAGTCACCAGTGGCAATTTACCTTTTACTCAAACACACACCTCAGCCTGGGAATGACTTTCTCTTAGCATTCAAAAATAAAGCTGATGTGGATCATTTCAGAAGCTGTATTCATCTCTGACCAGTGACAAAGCTGCTTGAAAAGGCTGAGCATGAGAAAAAAAACAAAAGCAAATGAACATTTTAATTGCAGCATGTGACTGTGTACTACTGCGTTCAATACAGGGAGCAGCAGAATAAGCCATAAATGCATTTCCTACTGCCCCACAGAACTGTGAAAGTAGGGCTGAGGAAACAATAAACATAAGTTCTTCTTAAGACTCTTTTGCTTGTCAATCACAAAAAAAAAAAAAATCCTCAAAACCAAACCAATCTAAACCACAAACTGAATTGGAAATAGGAAAAAAAAAAAGAGAAAGAGATAAAAATTTGGTTAAAGATCCTTTCTGTCCTGCTTGGATATAATACCACTGGCTGTGCAAACCAACACCACCTCATCTTACAACAGGAAACTTAGAAAAACAGAAGAATGCATTCTTTCCTAAAGATAGCTTAATTATATGACCAACCACTGTGATGAAGTCTAAAAGTTACCTTCCGTGCTAGCATGTTTTGGTTCTTTTTGTACATAGATGCTGTGTTTATTGCTTGTTTGCAAATATGTTTGAATACATGCCTATCCCCTCACTCTTAATGTCCTGTTTTACCCAACTATAGCCTGAAGTAAGTTATAAATATAGAAGCTATGAAACTCTTAGGCAGTTACAGGGGAAGATTGAGGATCAAAAATCTTCATTTCCAACTATTGGAGTCCTTGCTTCATCCTGAAAAAGTGAAGGATGACCTGTTACCACTGTGCAACTGTGCAAGACATAAGCCTCCTTATTTACCATTCAATTGGTAAGAGTTCTTGGGAATATTTCTAGAACAGATGGAAAAGGTCAGAAAGCAATAAGCACTTATTCCAAGAAGAAATGTTTCCAAAAAAAAAAAACCCAAAGAAATGAAACCATTAATATTAGCTGAAAATTACTTACAAAAGTAACAGGCTATCATTGAATTCTGAGCCACAGTATCAGGTTTGGTTTCATATGCCTAATGGGACCCTAGTTCCCGTATTCATCCCACAGAGATGAATTAAGTTTCAAATAAAAGTTAAGCTTAATATAGAAAGGTGACTCAAGTAATTTTCTATTTAACATAACACTGCAGATGGCAAAGACCTTTCTTTATTTGATTGTTACTGCTTCACCTTCAACAGAATGAGACTTGTCTGGTTTCATGCCACATCCAAGTAATATCTCTATGCATTATATTGTCCATCAAGTCTTAAGATAACAGCGTGCTATGAAGAGGAAGTCAACTACTTCCATTCCTAGAGGTACACTAAAATACTTCATCATAAAAGCACGCCAAACCAGACCAGGCCTTTCCACACCACTGATGAAAAAGTCACTTTGAAAATACTCACTTTGTCAGAAAACCATAACAAAAAGAATATTTTCACTGAGGTTCCTGGCCTCATGCTGAATATCAACCCATTGGAATAATAACCTGAAGGAAAACAAAAAACCCAACACACCTATAGAGAGTTACATACGCACCTCTGTAAAGGACTGGAAGGAGATAAAACCTACTTGCTCACAAAACAGAGCATTGTGCAGTTTCCATCATCTCCATCAAAGAATTTGTCATTTTTTTGCACTGGTTGCTATGTCTGTGCTCTTCCCAAAGTTTTATAGGAAAAACAAACATGCTACAAAGACAGCATATTTTGAAAGGCTGGCAAACTCTCTTCTATTTCCTAAATGGCCACATCAGTTATATAAATTAGTGCTATATACTGCCAGATGACTATTTAAAATAAAATACATTTCCAGACCAGAAAGATTTCTCTCAGCAACAATCCTATTACTGTCAATTTAAAAATGTGTCACTTCCTCTTTGTGAGCCCTGTAATTACTTAAACACACTTTACACCATTCTTTTGTCATTATGTTTAGACTGCTCAGTGATTTTATGCTCTCATTTTATCTTTTTTCTCAGAAAAAAAAAATTCAGCTATTTAAGAAACAATACATTTATTAAAATGTTTTAATAGAAAATGTTTCACCATCTTCCTCAAGAGCACTGCAGGAAGGGTATGTCAATCCACAGTATTCTGGAACTTTTATCTCCCTGACAAATAGGAATACTAACAAGTAGAAAAAAAAAAGACCTGGAAGTTGACAGACTCCTATGTTCTCAGTGCCTACAATGGAGATTTGAAGCACCTCAGCTCCAGCAACTAGGAAGAAATTCCCCAACAGATTAAGAAAGGAGGGAAATCAAGTCAGGATGGCATAGGTATACATACAGACATAGATAGACATACAGAGAGGATGCCAGCTAGCTTAAACATGCACATAGCCTCTAGGCCTCAGGGCACCAGTTGCAGCAGCTTTTGGGACACATAAAATAAAGCATTTGACAAATCTTTGCCTTGAGAGCCCACTCTGCCTGCCAGAGAATACCCACCATCTGCTAAAGCCAATAGCTTTGGTTTTACAGCAGACTCCTCTTGCCTGATATCTCAGGGTTCTCACAGGGCTTTCAGCTGGAAGACAGTGATGGGTTGATGCTCAAAGACCCAACAACAAACAACACAGCACACCCATAACCACAAACCAAACCAAACATGAAACACCACAAAGCAAAAACCACCACAACAACAAATGCTACACTTCTACCTAGTCTTTCTGTCAGCTTTGTAATACAGAATCTAGGCTGGAAACCCTGATCTGGGTCCTTGAGTCCTTATCATCTGCCCTACCTAGTTCCCTTGATGTAACAATGTCTATTTGGTATTTGGGAAGATGGTCTTCAGAGCAAAGTACTTGCAATGGGTCAGCTACACACCACTGTCACCAAGCTGTTACCTAAAAGAGAGAGAGGGGAAAGGGGCTTTGACACTTCATCCTCAACTTCCCTAAGCGAAAGAGGTGACAGGACAACTTGGCTTTACGGCAGTCTCACCTGCTGTGGACTGTACAGAATCCTTATGATTGACTTGGTAAAAGTAACTGCCCAACTGTAATAAGGTTTAGTGGGCTGAGTAAACTAATGTGATCAGAAAAGTAACCTCCCACTCCATACAATTAAACAGATCTTTTTCTGTTCAAACAGATCTATTCCAGGTGATGCTTTAAATGCTGATGGTTTCTATGATGTCTGTAATGATACTTTTTAGATAGAAAACATTACATTTCAGAACAGCTGATCCAGTTTTGTTTCAGATGGTAAAATGGTAAGGGAGAGTATGAAAAATAGTTTTAATCTCCTGCTTTTATGACCCTCTGACACAGCCTCTGAGTTGTCATACCTTGAGTTTTTCTCTACAGCACAATCCAAATTAACCATCTGTTGGGTGGGGTTTGCCTTTTTTTGGTCTCTACATCACAAACTGAGTTTTCAGAAATAGAAAGCAAAAGGATGAATGCTTAAGAAATCAATAATGCTAAAGGTCTACATTTAACAGAAGTGTCAGCAATTCAAGGTTTTTTTCTTAACTATCTTAGCTCCACATCAGAATACCTTGTCTTCAGTCAACAGTCTACCCAGCTTCAGCAGCTGGATAGCACCATTATGGCTAGCTCTGAAGCATTCACTGGGAAGGCAGCAAAAAGCAATTCTGCCATTAAGCACATTTCATGGAATGTGATAAACACATTAAAAAATGTGTGACCTTTCTACAGGACAATATCCTGTAATTGCTTGGAGCAAAAGGTGTGCTTGACTAATGGCAACATGCTGCTTTTAGCCCTTAAACAGAACTAAAAACCCTTAAGTACAGTACCTCCCCACACATGCTGGTTTTTAACATCAGGTTACAAACATTTGAAACACACAGGTTCTTTGTGCTGGCAGCTTTGAGAAAGTATTTGCCTACATTGCCTTCATGGACTGCTCTAACAGGCTGAGGACTGCATTGGCAGCACTGTCAAATCAGTTATTTGTACCCAAATGGTCAGTAGATTAGCAAAATGTGCACTGATCTCTACAAAAAGAATGAATGCTGTACCCTGCAATAAAGCAGACTACCCTACTACACTCATATAAAGGCCACATCCCTTATTTATAATGCCAAAACTGGGGAAGAGTGAAGCTCTCATTAAAGCCATTAAGATATAACTCCAGAGGCACATACACACTTGCAGTCTGTACAGAAGGTTGTGAGCATAGGCACACCCCATTTGTGCGACTTCCTCCTTCAAGACAGGGGTCTGTTCTTGCTCCAGTTAGGAGTTTTTACATATTTGAACAAGAATAAAGTTTTACATGTCTATAGTGCCTTTCACGCAAAGATCTCAAAGGACTTTATACCTATTACATATGTCCCAACCCCTCCCCCTGTGAGGTAGGTGTTATTCCTATTATTTACAGATGGGGAAATTTAGGCACAGAGGTTACATTATTTGCCCACAGTCACACAGTGAGTCAGTGACAAAATAAAGCAGAATCCAGATGTTCTGATTCTTGTTTGCACAATTCAACCACTAACAAGCCTCAACTTCAAAAGAGCCTTTAATAATTATCAGTGTGCAGAAGAACAGTCTTGGGTTTCAAGGGCCACTCCTAAAAAGTGTAAAAAAGGAGGAAAACCAGGAAGTTAAAAAAAAAAACAAACAAGCATGAGGGCACAACCAAGCCAATACACCTTGAAGAAACAGTTCCTGCTGATTCCTTCCCAAAGCTGACCAGTTTGACTACGAGCCTGGGATACAGGGGGTTGGAAAAGGAGGCTGATGGAACCAAAGTTTTAAACAAAAAAGCAAGCTAGAGTTAACAGCTATACCATAATCCTTCATCTTTTTGAAAGCACAGGATCATAGAAAGGGCCAAGAAGGACCTCAAGAGATCACTGAAGTTCATCCAACCTGCCTTGAAGTCAGGATTAACTACACCTACTCATTCCCAACAGTCTAGTTGGTCTGTTCCCAAAAACCTCCATCAGTAGGAATGCCATGCCTGTCCTCTGAAATCTGTTCCAGCCTGCACTATCACATGAGCAAAAGAGGACAAGTGTGTCTAAGATAGCTACTTCTGCTCCTTCGGTGGGGGCACCACAATTCCCAGGCCTATCTAATGATCTGAACACATTTTAGAGAATGTAGTCTCCAGATATTTACTTGTTTCTGTCCTGGATTCCTTGGGAAAGCATCAAACACTAGTGTCTGCTGCAGTGTAATATCTGAGTTTTGAAAATACTGATTAATACCAGGATAGATATCAATATACTTACTGCAAGTGCCAAATCCTACAAGGTCAGTAACAAAGACTTTGATATGATAATTTCAGCTCATTGCAGATTCAAACTGCAATAAGAGGGCAGGGAAGACTACAGAAAAAACCCACAGCAAGTCACCAGCTCTCAGCTGCCAAGTTTCATCCAACCGCAAACCAAAAGCAGGCAGTTGAACAACACTTCCTCAGCAGAGGCAGCACCATATGATCTCTGTAGCATCCCTCCATCTCATCTGTCTTCAAAGTGCATTCTCAGTGCAAAAAGTAGGATTGAATTTAGAGGGGCTCACCGTCCCCAGTGAATTTCATACTAGGACCAGAATTCTTGCTTGAGTTCATATGCTGCAGCTTTTTGTGAGTTAAGTTCACTTCTGCATAGCGGAATGGTGCTGTCCTGGCTCTGCCCCTCAGCATCTATGTCCAATAGTGTCCGCTCTTCTACAGGAAGACCCACCTGGAAAGGAAGCAGTGCAGGCAGTCCAGGTCTCTCTTCTACAGTGCTGCTGCTACTAGCAAAACAAGAGTCCAGATTGCTTGGAGTATCAGTACTTGAACTGTTGGCAGAAGATTCACCCTTGGTATTGCTGGGTGATACAAACCACCAGGGGTCAAGTCGCTGCCGACCAGCTGCAGGACGTGGCCGAGGCAGGAATTCCAGTGTCTTGGGTCTTTCCAGTGTGGGGTCCTGCTGTGCATTCCATCGTCTCGGGGCTGGAGGGAAAACAAGGTTGGGGTCTGGCAGGCGAGGGACCTCACCGGGATCTCTACTTGGACTAGGTGTTTTTAATACCCCTATCCAAAATAGAGGATGCAAGAGAAGAAAGAAACATGTTAGATGACACTGCTAAATGGTTGCAACAGTTCTTAGTTTACTGTATGTATACTGCTAAAACATTTTCAAAGCAGAAAGCCTCCAGTCAGAATCTATGAACTGTGTATCTTCAGGATCACACCAACTGTTTTCTTTAAACCCATGCTATTCTCAACACATTGCAAGACACTGGCCTAGCACAAGCAACAAGTTTTGTTTATTCTCTCATTTGCTTTCTTCAATTCTCAGACTGAAGAGCATGGGTTTGACCTCCTACCAGAGGTAAAGACTCTCCAAATCCTTCCAAGGGCACATTACTCATTAACAACTTGAACGGATCAGGGAGACACTTGCACAGCAGCGTATGCAACACCTATTTGCAGTGAGCAGGACCTCCTGAAAAGTCAATAAACATCACCTACTGCAGACACATGTTGGTTGCTTTTTATTTAGGGGTGGGAGATGGTGTTTTCTTTTATATATAAATGCAATATAACTTTTAAATTTTCATGACTACCATTTTAATGAGTATTATCAGTTGCATTAACCTACATTTTACTGCAGACTGCCATTCAACAGATAACCTCCCATTTTGTTTTACTTTTGGGAAAAGTCTAATTGAATCAGATTTTAATTTATTATTCTAGTTTTTTTTTTTTTTCCCTCTGAATTACTACAGCAAGAAAACAGGAAAGAATTCTTTGAAGTTATCAAGTCATAGCTACTCCTAAAGACTGCGACAAGTGAGATCATTGCCTACACAGGAAGATCCCTTTTGCCTGCAAAAGAAGAAGAGCAAGAGTGGCACAGTCATAGAATCATAGAATAATTAGGGTTGGAAAGGACCTTAAGATCATCTAGTTCCAACCCCCCTGCCAGGGACAGGCACATCTCCCACTAAACTATGTCACCCAAGGCTCTGTCCAACCCGGCCTTGAACACTGCCAGCGATGGAGCATTCACAACTTCCCTGGGCAACCCATTCCAGTGCCTCACAACCCTTACAGTAAAGAATTTCTTCCTCAGATCCAATCTAAACTTCCCGTCTTTAAGTTTGAACCCATTACCCCTTGTCCTCTCCCCAAACTCTTTTAGAGATCTTGTTTTCACTGCCTTAAAGATCAGAATTTAGTTTCAAATTATAACAGCAATACAAACAAGAGTATAAAGGCAATGGATATGGAATACTGAGGAACCACTAAAATGTACAGCATTTGTACGTTGATACTATCTTTGTCTAAGAATACTACACTGCTTCACAGCACAGGAACAGGGACTTCCTTAGCTGAGATGCTGAACAGAGACCATTACTGCATTATTTTGTTCATCATTTGTGTTAATGCAGCATCTATAAGCACCTCTTATGGACTGGCCATCACAGTAGATGCTATGTAAGCAACATTTTTACTTCCTAACAAATAGTTACACTCTTTGTGATTTTATGCTGAAGAGGAAGAGGAAGATGGCTGAAAACCTACCTGCTCCGAGTGCTCCAGTTAAACAGCTACTGGAAGGGCATCCACTGGTGGGGCACCCATTGATAATTAGTCCGCTCCCTTTGATAGCCCCATCAGAAGGTGTGCGCCTGTGCCCGCTTTGCTGGGTATGGGAAGAGAGTGTCACATGTGTGGGAGTCAGGGACTGGTTGGGGTCTTGTTTGAACCTCTCGATCTGGACATTAACTAGTGGGTTGGTAATGGCTGGTATGGGAGCCTTGACTGTCACTGGGCTGACAGGCATTTCATACACCACAATCTCATCACTGTCTGAGCGCAGCAGGGACCGGGTGGAATTACATTCGGAAATGGAAGACAGGGACAGAAGGGTGAGGGATGTGGATGGCTCGCCTAGCAACAGCATGGGATCATCTTTCTTGAAGATCTTTCGGGAAGGTGGACTAGTGCTCCTGCGAGGGCGTCCAGCTCGCTGGAAGAGGCTGTCACGCTTCTTCTTCTCTTCCTTGGGTGCCTCTGGCTCCTCCTCAATCAGCAGCTGACATTTCCCTGCTTCTAACAGATCAAAACCCAGGCCTGCCGCAGCCAGCACTGCTCCACAGCCGAGCAATGCAATCTCACATCGCTTGTGGTGGGAGCCACTACGTTTGAGGCTGTTGGTGGGTGTCAGCTGTGGGGTACTAGTAGCAGAGTTCACAGGGGTGGACTCCTCATTGGCATCACTAGAAGGGCCATCCCAGTCTTCATTCTTCTGAAATGGGATGCAGAGGTATGACTGATTGTGCCCAGGTGAAGGGGGCACCTTGCCCTCCCCATTAAGGCATTCACTGTCTTCATCATCTGAAAAGCAAATGAAAACAGACTTTGCATTGATGTAACATTTTCACTGGCAAATTTCACTGTCTTACAAACATACATGAAAATAAGCTTCATCTCAGAAGACAGAACTATCCTGATGGCAAGCATCATTCCAAGCATCAAATACTCACAGGCTACTGATTCCAAAGCACATAGACTGAGAGAAATAATTGGAAACACTATCAAAGTGTTTGGGATCAACTGCAGAATGACATTTCAGAAACAAGTTACACCTCAGTTACTTCTAGAGTAAAAATATATGTTTGGGAGTGAGGCGCAAAAGGCAGGAAAATTACAAGGATCTCTTTCTACAAGTGAAGGTGTAACCATGCTGCACATCTAAGTATCATTAACAAGAAAGGAGCTGAGCAGTAGTGTGGAGCTAGAGGGGAACTGAAGGAAGCTTGTTTCCTTGACAGATAAGAGGCACAAGCAGAAAGGTAAACAGAAAGAAAATCAAAGAGAAAGTAGTTATTTCACAAAGAATAAAAGAACACTGGATACCACCTAAATGAAAACATTGCTGTTAAGGTACTGGGTGAAGGTCAGGAAAAGAGAAGTTCACTCAAATGTGAATGGAAGTGGGCATGAGAATATAAAGCCCAGAGAATTCTTTTACCCATCTCTGCTAAGCTGGTGAATCCTGGAAAAGTAGGTGCAGTTCTCTGGATCTTCCCAAGGTTCGGTGCACTGGATGACCACTGTTTGTATCCTTCTACCAGAGCTTTCAGACTGAAACAGTAGAAAGATGAGAGAAAATGTATCATGTTCACAACCAATTTTCATTCCCCCCTTCCATATTCTACATAGGGTATGCATGAATCCGTTTAACTACATATATTTGAATTCCTCCCAAAGCAAGACATTTTGCAATAGCCTTACAGCACCTTAAAATACAAGGAAAGTCAAAAAGTCCCTCCCTCATTCATTACACCATGGCAGCCAAAAGCCCTCTGCTGACACTATGAATGCAGAATAATAGAAAGCACCACGACAGAATTTAGATGGAATAATTTCTCACAAATAGAGGAGCCGACGAGGAGAGGTGCCGTGCTTGACCTCGTCCTCACCAACAGGGAAGGGCTGGTTGGAAATGTGACACTCCAGGGTAGCCTTGATTGCAGTGAT
>JASSUY010031349.1:24047-46928 GCA_032466535.1 Forpus xanthops | reverse complement strand
GGTTTAGTGGGAGGTGTCCCTGCCCCTGGCAGGGGGGTTGGAACTAGATGATCTTGAGGTCCTTTCCAACCCTAACTGTTCTATGATTCTATGAATATTACCTGCTACTGCTCCAAGGAAAAAGCAACTGGAATGATTTGAAAGCATTAGGAGTAAAAATATCTATTTCAGACACCAGTACAACAATTCAGGTACCTGAAGACTTCTTACCTGTAATCTATTTAGCCAAAATATCAGGAAGGTTATTACTCTGTTTGTTGTATTATGGTCAAGTTACTCCTCTGTTGTCTTTTTCTATGGAGAAGTCAAAAGCACCTCTCTTTAGGAGTAATAAGGTGACAAGGCTTATTTGCTCAGCAAATTGCAAAAAACTTCCCTACAACTAGAAGACTGCACTTCCAGTGTTATAATACCAATTCTGTAACATTCTGTAATGTTGAGGAACTAATACAATACTGTCATGAATAAAATGTGTCTATTCTGAGGCTCACCCTATTTAGGTTGCAAGATTTTAAGAGAACATTGCTAAAGAACTATGACTACCCCACATCTAGTGTCACCTTCTGTAAAATCAGTAGCACCACCATCGTGAAAAGTTAGGATAAAGATCACCCATGCCACAGTAACAGCCTGAGACTAGTCAATGCCCAGTTTAAAGATAATTAAGACTTCACCAGATATCCTTGAGAATACAGCACAAGATCACAACTGAACTGTCACAACACTAGCCCAAGCTTCATCCAGCTTCTGAAGTTTAGCACAGTACCCTTCTGCTGCTGTACATATTCATTATGCTCAAAGATAGATGCTGAAGAGTGAATAATCACTGTACAATCTTTTCATGACTGCCTTTACTTGATGCTAATTACAAGTGAGTTTATTAATGTTAGAGAATTTTACTGAAATTCCCACAATGTAATTCTTGCATAGATTTAGAATTGCCTTCTGTGGAGACCACATGGAAAGTGATTAAAAAGATGAAGATTCAAGTTCCATTGATCAGAGTCATGAAAGCAGCTAGAATAGCAGCACTGCTGCTAGAACAGTGTCATGGAGAAGATCTGAACTCGACTTTTCTATCCTAAATTTAGCTCTTTACTTTACCCCATTAGTCCCCTACCCTCTAAAATTAGAATTATAACATAGTAAAAATAGCAAGCACTCAATCATTTGAGTCACTAACATTTACTGCAACTCTGCCCTCTTTAATATAAAGTCTGCAGTGCAGACCTTAAAATTAAGTCTGCATAATCTCAGGAAGAAGCTGTAGTTCATTTTATGTGTTAACCACACTGCCCTCTCAACAACACTATCATGTTTCAGATACTCTGCAAAATGCTATAGCTGCATTGAGTCTCCCTGGAAAAGGTGATGAATACTACCCAACATCTGAGTTGTAGAAAGAACGCCATTGTTTTAAGAGCAGCCATGGTTAGCAAGCAACTCCCCTGCAGCTATCTGTACCCAAAACCAATTCAGAGCTTCAGACTGAACAAAAAACTGAAGAGCTTTATTCCCAGAATTCTAAGAGCGTGACTTCAATCAAGGTACAGATGTTTTTCTACCAGCTTCAGTGATCTCCTGCCCTTTTATATAGTTAATGATTTTATACTCGATTACAGGCAAAGAATAGGCAGCAGTCAAAGCAGCTTCCTCCACATTGCCCTGTTAACATGTCAAGAGTACCTTTGAGGGAGAACATTTTAATGTCATTAGAACACTCAGATCCCGACCCTCTTGCAGAAGATTGCAATAGTGATGCATTACGTAAATACCTATTTTCCAAGAATTTCACACCTGAGGACATAATTTTTAAGAAAAATTATAACAATTTTATTTTCCCTGCTAAAAAATACAGCAGGAGTCAAACTATCAATTTAGCAGGGGAAAAAGCTTCCAACTCCACTAAAAATAACAAGGCATTCAAACCTCTTAGAAGACCAAAAGATTCCTATGTTTAAAGCAGTGTTTCAGCAACGATCCGTTGGGGTTCTGCTATAAATAATTTAGACACACACATACACACAAAAGAAGCCACAAGATAAGAATCTGTAGAATTAGATCTCTGCGAGATATATATATATTCACTCAAGCTACATGTCCTTTTCAAAAACTCAAAGAGAAGATATGTTCCTTGCTTTACCAGATACTTTAAAAATAATCATAGAATCGACTAGGTTAGAAGAGACCTTTAAGATCAAGTGCAACCACTACTCAATACCATCACTAAACCATATCACTGAGGGCCTCATCTACATGGTTTTTGAACACTTCCAGGGACAGTGATTCCACCACTGCCCTGGGCAGCTTGTTCCAATGCCTGACCATGCTTTTGGTGAAGAAATTCTTCCTAATATTCAGCTTAAACCTTCCCTGGCACAGCTTGAGGCCATTACCCATTACCTCTTGTCCTATCACTTATAGTGGGAACTGTCCCTGCCCATAGTACTGAGGGGCCCAGAACTGAACACAATACTCAGGGTGTGCCCCCACCACTGCTGAGTACAGGGGGATCATGACTTCCTTGGCCCTGCTGGCTTTGCCATTTCTGATACAGGCCAGGATGGCACTGGCCTTCTTAGCTGCCTGGGCAGAAGCTGGCTTATGCTCAGCTCCATCAATCAGCACCCCCAGATCCTTGTCTGCTGAGCAGCTCTTCCTCAAGCCTAGAGCACTGCATGAGGCTGTTATGGCCCAAATGCAGGACCCAGAACTTGCCTTGCTGAACCTCAAATAATAGCATTTAGGACAAGAAAAAGTATAGCTGTAAAGGAGAAGTAGTTTCAGCTATTATATGAAACTACAGGAAGTTGACCCTGGAAATAAAGAAAAGCTAGTAGAGAAACAATTTTGCACAGCCATTAAATTCTACTGCTTAGAAGTACACATACCAAGGTAACAACAGACAGTGAAAACATCAATCAACGCTGTATCACTAGCAAGGACCTGACTGCAATGCAGTATTGTAATCTCTAATATCTCTGGTACAGAAAGTAAGTTTAGAAAAGTGTTTGCAAGAGGAAAGGCAAATCTCCTGTGAGCTAGCTCATAACTGATTTTAGAACCTAGAAACCAGTCTGCTCTCCCTTACCCATCTTCTCCTGCACCTAGCTCCTTGTGACAAAGTGAGCTCGGTCCCCAGGTGCGTCCCTTTTTCTTCTGGCCTCTCTTCTCTTCTTCCTCTCCTTCCTCCTTTGGAAGGACTGAGCTTCGTCCCCACGTTTTGCTGCTTTCAGCAGGAGTCACTTCACAGGTGGGAAGAACAGTGGAAAAGAGGAAAGAAAAAAAGATATACAAATAAAGAATTGGTTCCACAGCAACATAAAGAATAAAACTTAGGCTGGAACAGGAATAGTAATCAAAACATCCCTTCAGGCTCATTTCCCATAGTTCTGACCATTTATCAACACATAACTGACAGCCACATCCCTTCAAGATTAGTATAAGTAGGCTTTACAGCTTTATGCCATCATTGTTTTTTCTTTTAGAACCACCAGTTTGATACCAGACACACAAGTGTTGTGATATACAACACAAACACAACACATTAACTAACATCCCTTTCATACTTCTAAACATGCTTGTCTGCCTAATTCTGTTTTATTATGGGAAACTGTTTTCATGATAAGCACCCTCATTTTTCTTTTCTTCCAACAGTAACTTAATCTGCCTCAATAACGTTTCACAGATCTGTTCTGCAAGTTAGTACACCCAAGCAATGCATTTTTCTGTATAAGCAGCATTGTTTCAAGAGCATGGGTAAGTCAGGTTTGGACTCCAAAGGAGATACTTCCCCACCACCACCAGCACACTCCATTTTTCTCTCCAAATGCATACATGCAGGACACAAGGCAAACATTTTAGGAAGTTTCTTTACAGTCCTGTCCTAAATATGGAATCTTGGCATCTTACCACGCTGACAGACTGCACATTTCCCAAATTCAATACTACATTTTGCTCCTTACACTGTATGGCCCTGAGTCTGGGAATAATGGTAGGACTTGCAGGAGGGCTGGAGCAGCTACTGATCAAGCTTTTCCTTTTATCCATCGTTGGAGAAGCCTGCACAGTGAATTTATGTTGAAAATCTGTTTCCCAAAAGAAAAAAAAAATCAAAACAAAATCAGAAAGACAGTTAAAATCTTTTGTTTAATATAAGAAAAATGAAGTAATAATTCATGCTAACTTTCAAAGAGTACCAATTACAAGATCTATGTAGAAATTAAGTTTTGCAGTTAATAGCTATTCTGCCGTTGTACATGCAGTTACTTCAGAACAAAGATGTGCATTCACACTCACAAAAATACATCATCCTAGTGTATATGTGAGATACATACACACACATATCCCCATGCGTTGACTGACATTTAAGCCAAAGCATATCCCTGGATAAATTCCTTTCACCTTCTCTCAGTTTAAGTTAAGCAAAACCACCAGCAATATGTGATTACAGACCTAAAGAAAAGCACAGTTAACACATTTTATCATTGCTTTTCTGAACAGCCAACCTCTCTCAGAAAATACAGGATACAGCATAAGCCATGATCCTTGAGGTAATGATGGATGAGCCTCAGGTGATTTACAAAACCAATGCTTTTGTTCTTTCACAAATTTGAATCTCCATAAAGAAACCACAGCGGAAATGATAAGGACTCAGTATTTCTGAAAATCACCATCTTCATTCTCTTAGGTGTGATGTCCATGGCACCCCACTGATACTTTAGCATTTTCTTCCAGAAGAGTAGTATTGGAGGTCACTTGTGCGTTGAGTTCACATATGAAACTAGCAATGCAGGGCTGTAGTTTCACAGCTACTGACTTTTTAGATAATTCTTAGATTCCTGCACCAAGAAATCCAGTAGATTATGGGTTCTGCTGTAGTATTATGTAAAATATTACTAATGCAAGAACCTCCATCATTTTTTATGTATATCCTTTCTTAAACTGATAATTTTGAGTACCAAATTGTTAAACTGCAACACCAACATTTTCACCATGAACTATATACAGCCATTGAAAAAAAAACATGCAATATCTCAAACTTACTTCTGTCCTTTATATTTGGAATTTTGGGGAATGCTAGCCACAACATGATCATATGTTCTTGAGTTTCTTGATCTCAAGACACGCGTTTTTCCCAAGGTACATCAAATACTGTCTAGATTCTATGAGTCTAATGTGCAAGTATCAGTAGAAAGGAGTTACCAAACCTACAGGTTCAACTGTTCTTCCCATTTCACCTGACACAGCCTAACATGTGACCAACCTGAAGGCAGGCTGATATGATTGCCATCTTTTAACTTGAGCCGGCTCCTCTTGAACTTCCCCATGCGTTTCTTCACCCGAGGCTTCTCCTGACACAGCTGGTGGATAATGATGTTGAGCTCCCTTTCCAGGATGTCAATCTCCCTTTCTGCCAGCTCCTGTTCCCTTCTTCGTAGCAACTCCTCATGGTTCTTCTGTTCAACAGCAGCACGAGTCAGCTCTTCTTCCCATGTGCGCAGCTCCTACAGGGAGAGAAAAAAGGAGAAACGAAAAACTACCTTGTGACCTGTGGGTTAAGACTAACACTATACATTCTGAAGATACCGCAGCAATGACTTGTGCTCACAGCACGCTAGCACCACTCTTTAAAGGCTCAGCCGAAAGCCAAAAGCACTCTTCAAGAACTTCTATGCTTGCCATTCAAGACCCTTCAAAGCAGTATTAAAACATGGATATCAGTACTGTGAGGCTGCACGCAGTATCCTGTGTCCAGTTCTGTGGTCTCCAGAAAAAAAGATACAGACATGGAAAGAGTCCAACAAAGGGCCTTGGAGATCATTAAGAGACTGGAGCATCTCTCCTGTGAGGAAGGGCTAAGAGAGATGGGTCTGTTTATCCTAACAAAGAGAAGGCTTGGGTGGGCGGAAACGCGATCTTATCGGTGTATATAAAAACCTAAAGGAAGGGTACAAAGAAGATAAGCCAGGCTCCTTTCAGCAGAGCCTAGTGACAGGAGAAGAGGCAATGGGCACAGGAGGTACCCTCTGAACCCTTTTTTACCATAAGCATTACTGAACACCGGCACATGTTACCCATAGAGGTTGTGGAGTCTCCCACCTTGTAGACCATCTGGACACAGTCCTGGGCAACTGGCTCTAGCTGGCTGTGTTTGAATAAGGGACATGGACCACATGACTTTCAGAAGTCACTCCAACTTCAACCACACTGTGATTCTGTGCAAAAGCACTGAATCCTAAATTCATTGTCATAAGAAAATACTCTGGATATCTAACATGAACATGTTTATGAGAGCTGTTGAAGAGTACCATGCGTATGGAAACCCATTCTGGCAGATTTACTCATAACAGTCAAAAGAATAAATCCTTGCTTTCCTGTTCAATAAATATCTATATTATAATAGCAAAAAACACGTCTCTAATGAAACTGAAATGAGGAAAACATGAGGAGGTCATTCCCACCATTTTCCACCAAGTGTAGCTGCTCCTTAGGGTTAAAGAAGCATAAAGAAAACTTTCCAATTTTTCCCTTGTTGACAAAATAAATCAACTGAAACTGTCCTTGAGATCTCAGAAAGTCTTTTTACTGCACTCCTCTTGCCACAAGGACAAAAGAATTCAGCACTCGGAATAATTATCTCCAGCTGGCTAGTTCCAATGCAGAGCTAAAAACTGAAGACTTCAAGGTAAACTTCAGATAGAATACAGACAGATTTCAGCTTAGATTATTTAATTTTTTTTAGTTTTTGTTATCTGTCCCATTATGATGGGGGTGAAATTTAGTATATTTCACTCCTGAGGTGAACAGGATATAGAGTTCTTTCTCTCTGCCTCCCAAGTCCAGCCTCTGAGCCCAAATCAAGAAGGCTGCTTATTGCAAAATTATTTCTAGGCAAGAGACTATGAACCATTATAAAAATATTATTAGTGATTCCAGTGCAGTATTTCATACCAACAACTGTAAAGACAGTCCCTGTAAGGACCTAAACACAGATGCAGCAAGCTGTGCTTTCCGCAAGTATGCTTGAAGAAAATTTCAGCTTTTTCACATCAGCCTCTTGGAGGCTGATGGCCACAATTCCTTTTATTCCTGATAGCATTTTTGTTTCCAGACATTTACCCAGATGGAGTTCAATTGTAACAGTTATTAGACCATTCTCCTGGTGGCACTCATATTTATTATAGTCTATCCACTTTGGCTGCACTTAAAACCTGGAAAACACAAACCTGACAGAACCAAAACTGCAATGCTTATTAAAAGTATATATGTTGAAACCACCTCCCCTGCGTTTACTGTTAACAGTTATCATTTGGCTTCTCAATTAAGATCTTACAGCAAAATAGCTATCAGATACATTAAACAATGAAGATAACTCATCATAGCAATTTGCAGCATGTAATGGAAGCTCATCACAATATTAGAGTAGCAGCTCAGCATGAGGATATTTATTTTACTCATGATTCTTCCCTTTTTTGCATCATAACTTGCCATTCATTTGGGGACTTAGTCTTACCTTTTCTTTGGCTCTGAGCTGATCAAACATCTCTTGGATCTCTTGTTTCCAGTCTTCCTGCAGGGAGTGGAAGGAATCTTTGGGCATTTCAAAGAAGCCAGACTCTTCTATGGCGGTGAGATGGTCTAGGATACTGGCAAAGGAAGGTCGTGAGTGTGGGTCAGGGTTCCAGCAATCTAGAATTGGAGAAAGACAAGCAGTTGTTAAGCATCTCTCAGTATGGAGGTTTGAGAAGATGAGCAGTACTTTACTGATCCCCAGTGGCTAAGAGTAGCATACACACTATCTGTGTTACCTCATCTTTTCCATTTCCCACTTTCATTGACTATTGTAGGTTCACAGCCAAGTATGGATTTCATGCTTTCCTGTTTATACAATACCCAGCATCACCTAAGATCTTGAACTACCTGGTCTCAAGGTTCTACTGCAGTAATATGCCACATAAAATAGAAGTTTACTAATTTTACAGGAAGTTACATTTTCAAGTATACGTTAAAAATCATAAATATTTTCCTTGAATATTTTGCTTTAAGTTATACGCGCTCACGAACTGGAGACACTATGCAAGACCTGCAAACAATTGTTGTATCACACTTACACTGCAATGTCACCAGCCATACTGCAGGATATGCTATCAGAGTTCTCTCTAATGCCAAACTCTAATATTAAGCTGAGTCATTATGCATCTCTTCCACAGAACTGAACATCTCTCCTGTAAAGTAGACTGGGCATCAAGCATAACTTGAGTGAAAATAGGAGATTCAAGCATACAATGACATCAAATAGTGCATTTTCAGTTTTCTTATTTTTAAGGGTCCTTTATTATTTGAGAGAAAATTGTTTGATCAGGCTTTTTTATTTTGCTTAAGAGAAACCACAGACAAACAAGCTTTTTCATTTACAATATAATGTAATAACTTACCCAATTACAGAGCTCTAAAATCACAGAATTTAAGGTCCTATCTTACCACATGAGGCAACTCAACTAGCAATAGTACAAAAAGGTACTCCTTTTACAGTTATGGGAACTGAATGTTGAAAACAGAAACTGAAATAGAAAATGGTATGAAGTAACATCTCAAGCTACAAAAATCATTAATAACATGTTTTTAAAAAGCCATTAAGTCAGACTGTTTTACTTAACAAAGCTTCTGAATATAAAATTCTTACTTATTCAGTTCTCCCTCTCACTTCACTCTTCTACTCCTGCAGAAAGCATCGCTTTCTCATTCTATATTGTCCCATACTGGCACTTACACAGGTTCTTGCTCAACAAGTATCCTTAATCTCTTTAGTACTTGTAGACCCTTGCGTGCCAAAATTGGAGGAGAACCAAACAGAAAAAGCTTTTTCTAAGCAATATAGTTTCTGTGCACAAATGGAAGAAACTAACCCATGGGTGTCTCAATATGCTCACACTATCATTGCTTTAAGTGGTCACTGGATTTCAGGTACAATATTACTGCAGCACGAGGCAGGAGTTAGAAAAATTTTCTAAAGTTTCCTGGACTTTACAGCTGGAAAAAAGGAAACATGCTTAAAAACATTCTGGTGATGTCTTAAAAGAGATTCATTCATCAGTTCTGTGGATCGAAATACACCAAGGAGCAGCTGTAATTAAAACCAAATAACACTTCACAAAATCTGTGCAACTGGTGAGGCGTGGATTTGCAGGTCTCCCCTTTGATTTTAGCACTACCGAGATTTTGCACTTGGGATCTTCAGTTTCAAAGCTGCTGGTTTGAAAATGCTGGTATTTAAGCATCTGGTCAGGTTTCAGGAGGCATAAGCTGGAACATGTTTATGTTTATGGATTTTAAATTGCTTCTCTTATCGAAATAGGGTACTGAGGATGTTAAAGTGCACTTTGAAAGTCCCCTGCTGCTGACCAATTAGTAGCAATGTGCAATACAGCTGGACTGCCAGTGCCATAATTCCTACTTCTTTACCCCAGGTTTTAAGCACAGCAAAGCAAATGTGACCTGAAGTAAAACAAAACGCCACAGCCAGCCAAATGCATGAATGAATGAGTTAACAGGATAACTATGCAGGTGGCCCATGGCTTTTATTTTCCCAGGCCTAGATTGCCATTATTTGCACTAATGAGGACAGTTGTAACATACAAGTCTTTTCTGTAAGGAGGGAAAGTTCAGCTCTGTTGTCTCAGCAAAGACCACCAGGGCAGTCATTCAAAAGTAAAAGCAGCATTAGGGGAACAAGAGTTCACCCAAGATGGGAAACAACCTGTCTGAAAAACGGTTTTGGTGAAGGGGCAGAAAGTAATTGTTTTCTTGTTCTCTTCTTCCCCCTGCACATGGAGAAGCTCAGTGTTCCAAAAGTATGTGCTTCTGGGTTCATGCACTGGCCATGAGTCTCTACCCGAGTTTCCCAACAGAGGGCATTATTTTTAACCCCAGTAGCAGATACCTTACTTATATTTAACAAATCCAGGGCATTTTCAGGGAACCATGTCAAAATAGACTGCCCTGGTATAGCACTGATCTTGTAGTTGCATTAACTCTTTCAGGTGCAATTTGCTGTTTTATACTGCTTCCAAGCTACTACACATGCAAATAGGGAATAGGGTCGCTGAAAAACACGCTAAAGGTACTACTGTGAGAGAGAGAGGAAGGGAAGTAGGGAAGAAGGGAGGAACAACTGAAGCCCAGAAGATAGGTAAGTAGTTGCAATAGAGCAAAAAAGCAGGTCACATAGACCCAGAAGCTACCTCATAGAATCCTTTTCAATAACTACAGAAGCTCTGATAATAAAACTCCTATATTACTTTCCCCCATATATAGTCTACTCTGGGCATGAACTATCTCCACACACAAAGCAGAAAATCACATCATTCTGACTAATAATATGGGTTGTTTTCAAAAGTCAAAGCCACATTTAAACCCTCTTCCTGAAATGTCAATAGGAGAAAGTTTCATGCCAAACCAGGCACTGCCTAGCAAGATGTTCAAGCTATAAATTTCAAATAAAGTAGAGGACTTCAAATTAAACCAATCTATGTTAAGTTTTGGTGTTGGTGAGTCTTCAGTACTAGAAAACAAGAAGCTAGATGACAACAGTAGCCCCTGTTTTCCTACAAAGCCAGTTGATTAAAAAATGTCAGGGAAATTTCTTTCACGTACTACTCTTGTAATAGAGTAACTGTCACAGCAACACTAATAGTCAAGCCTAGCTCCCATCATAACTTGCACCACTGAATAAAGCCAAACACAAGGAGACAACGCTCAACAGCACTCCAGATACAGCACAAACTATACTCACTCCGCCGCTGCCTTACCTTCCATGAGTTTGGCAAAAGGCTCTGGACATGTGGAAGGGATTGGAAGGGCAAGTTTGTTCATGGCAACACCATATGCTACTGCAAGACCATCAATTCCTCGGAATGGGACTTCCCCTGTTAGCAGCTCCCAAAGCAGCACACCATAACTACCAGGAAGGAAACAGAAAAGACAATAGGTATTTGACTTTAACATATTCATTGTTAAAGCAACAAAAAAGTACTTGAACCTATCAGGGCAACTCTGGTATACAAAGAAATAGCAGTTTTCTGGACAAGCTCATCATGGCTGCCAAGCTGGTAAAGCGCCTTATTTTACCTGCTTTTTAATTAAGACTGAAACAGCCATTTTTGTTTTTTAGGCAAATATAATTTTCTCTCTGGAAACCGGGAACAGGCTGGAAAATGTTAACAAAAACCTTCTGACTAATTTAGTAAATTTCAAATTAGAACCCAGTGAAACTCTCAAAAATGTGAAGGAGGATTGCTTGGTGGGTTGTGATTGTTAAAAATAACTGAAGAGTACTTCATAGAATCATAGAATGGTTAGGGTTGGAAAAGATCTTAAGATCATCTAGTTTCACCCCCCTGCCATGGGCAGGGACACCTCACACTAAACCATGTCACCCAAGGCTATGTCCAACCCGGCCTTGAACACCGCCAGTGATGGAGCATTCACAACTTCCCTGGGCAACCCATTCCAGTGCCTCACCACCCTTACAATAAAGAATTTCTTCCTCAGATCCAATCTAAACTTCCCCTCTTTAAGTTTGAACTCATTACTCCTTGTCCTCTCATTACAGTCCCTCATGAAGAGTCCCTCCCCAGCATCCTTACAGGCCCCCTTCAGACACTGGAAGGGCTGCACTGATGTCTCTATGCAGCCTTTTCCTCTCCAGGCTGAACAGCCCAAACTTTCTCAGTCTGTCTTCGTACGGGAGGTGCTCCAGACCCCTGATCATCCTTGTGGCCCTCCTCTGGACTTGTTCCAACAGTTCCAAGTTGTTCTTAAAATGTTCTATGAAATATTAACTATGAAGTTAAAGAAATAGTTCCAGGAGTGTTCTTTCCTCAGGTATATGATAAACAACTTATCCTCAGAATATTCTCTCTGCTTCTAGGAAACCTGAGACAGAGACAGCTTCATACTTTGCGACTTGACAGTTTTTTTCTTCCATTGACCTGTCATATTCTCTTCTGAACCCATTTACCATGTTCTGTGATAGCGAAGCCCACAGACTTAATGACGCATTATCAAAAATAATTGCACAGGTTTGGTTCGGGCTTGTCACTAGGTAATTTCTTTTGTTTCCCTGTACTTCTTTCAATACAAGGAAGAACGAGCATGTGTTTCCTATCAACTTCTTTCATGCTACCCATGATTTCACAGGCTCCTATTACATCCTGCCTAAATCATTTTCTCTCCAGCTCCCAAAATCCTATTCTAGCTAAGTCCTAATCTAGTTACTCTCCTGAAGAGAAACTATTTCATTGAACTTGACATCTTCTTTTGGAACAATCAAAATCACATAAAGTTTTAAAGACACAGAGGCACAATATTTCCTGTTTCCCTCTTTATTTCCTACTAAATTTTAATTTGCCACTTGCCTTTCTGACTCCTTACAACATGAGCTAGGTTACCCACAGTAACTCCAATATCTTTTTACTGAAGCATAATAGTAAAATTTAGAGTCCATCACTGTACATGTGAAATTCTCTCCTATGTACTATTTTGTATTTATTACCATTTCATCTATTTTATCATTCATTACAGTAAAACTTTTCCTCAGCTTTCTGCAGTAGATTAACTTTTCTTACCATGAATAACTTGGTATTATCCACAAATGTTACCTAGCCATTTACTGTTTTTTTCTAATCACTTATGATTATTTTGAACACGTAATTCCCCAACAACACTGATTTATTCCTCTAGTAATTAAGAACTAAGTGATGAGAAACAGATCTGTCCTCTTCTCCTCATTTACTTTCTTTAAAAGCTTTTGAAGAAAGATTTCATTTAAAGTTTTCATAAATCCAAACACGGCACAGTAATCTTACCACTTGTCCACATACTCAGTAACTCCTTCAAGAGTTCCCATTTTTTCACAAGATCTGATTTCTTTCTAACAAAAGCTGACTCTTCCCCAGATATGCTGATATGTCCACCAGGCCTTCCCTTTCTAGTACTGTTTCTACCATTTAGTAGATCCTCAGGAAACTCTTAAGACCTGTCATCATGTCTGCTGCCTTCTATTTCCTCCAGCATTAAGGCAGCTTTAAGCAATATGCTACACAGCACAACTCTGTCATGTTCCTGTAGAAATCTCCAGTGTCACTGTAAACTCCAGCAAACCGTTACTACCCATTTTATCAGTCAGTTTTAACACCTCTGTGGACAGTATTTCAGCATGAGATGTCCTCTAGCTCAGCTACCCTGAAGAGAAATCTTCAGCTTAGAAAAGCCCTTCTTTGTTCCATTACAGCAGACACAAGTCACTAAGTGGCCTGTGGGCTGTATGTTCTTCAGCGTTTTCACCTGTGCTGCATCTGAAAGCAATTTATTTGTTTTTATGGTTTTCACAAGACTCTCCTCAAAATCCTTTTAATTTTCTGGAGTGTTTTATATTCAAGTTGCCAGCACTTAAGTCCATGCCTAATTTTCCTCATTTGAAGGATGTCATCCAGTAGTCTCTTCTACATTGTCTTCTTCATTCATTTAAAGTCTTTCCTGCACATTCTCTTAACTTTAACATCCTCAAAAGCTAACCATGTTCCACGTCCTCCTTTCATTGTTTCTAAGTAAAATTCCTGAGTGTTGTCATTAATCTCCTTGATATTAAACACTACTGTAACAGACTGATTTTTCTTAGTTGCTCTGGCAAAGATATCAAATTGAAGTATACATATATTTTGATCACAGTCACATTGTACAGTTTTGAAAGCCTCTCCTAAGCACACCTGAATACCGAATGAGAAGCTGCATTGCTGCTCCATGAAACAGTTATTTCTGAAGCCCAGAGATTAATCTCTTCTTGTTTCAAAGCAGCAATTGTCTTATCCATTTGGGAGTAACCAAAGTTTTCATTATTTCACTGCAACCAGTATCCTTGCAATCTTCCCCCCAAACCATCAAGTTCATTGTAACTGCTGCTGTTGGACAGGCTTAACATTACTTTTTTCTATTTCAGTATGGAATTTCAGTCACTAGGGATTCCACCTTTGCTGCTAGCATAGCTAGTTTATTAAGCAAAAAAACATATTTTTTTTCGCGTATACAATCTATTTAATTTTCCCATGTAATTCATACTAGATATTATAATGATAATTATAATTGATTATTCATTTCCATCAAGATTCTCAGTACCTGACTGTCTCAAGGGCCTCATTTGAAAAAAAAAAAAAAAAAAATAGGAGTTTAAGAATTTCCCCATTTTCTTTCGGTCTTCATAGAATTCATAAGACTCAAAGAAAAGGAATCCTGGACTGAATATATATTTGGCTTGTCTAAATCTGATTGATTTTTCATGTTATTCTTCAGTTTGGGTGCAAATGTGGATATCAAAAGGTAGGAAAAGGTACCAAAGAGTCTTGTTATTACTTTACCTCTAGTGCTGAATAAAGCATGTATGAGATAGTTTTTGTAATGGGATGGTTAGGAAAGCACTACCGATATGCTCAAAGCATTTCTCCTGTGGGGTAAAATTTAAAAAGACAAAGGAATGGACAGATTGCAGAAAAGGTCACTTGGTTTATGACAAAGCTGAATCCCACCTCTTCCTCATGTACTTACAGTTCATTGCTGATAATATTGTTTCTGCAGAACTAGGGAAACACTACTTTGTGGTGTTTGAACAACAATCATCCCAAGTGATTAAACAGCAAGAGAGATGCTGAACAGAGTGGTTTCCATTAATTCCTCAAGCAGAGGATTGGGAATGCCAAATGAAAAAGCCAGAGACAGATTTATACAAAAAAAAGGCGTAGAAATAAAGAACCAAGGGCCTCTCCTCACTCTCAACAGGAAGAAATCAAAACTTATCAAGTTTGTTTATTCTTGCAGCACATAGTAGCAATTTGGGGCTTTAATTACAAAATGAGCGATGCGATGCTGACCATGTGTCCAAGTCAACTGACACTTGTAACAATAATTAACCATCTCCCGGTGACCTAGTAATCCCTTAAGCCATTTAACATCAGGTCCAATCCTACAGACTGGATTTTCAGGAAGAAGGCTGAAGGTCTTGCAGGATTTCACATGTGATTTTGCCACCTCCCTTGTAAGTCTGTGAACTTACAAAAAAAAACAGTAATTTCTTCTCAGTGTTATCGCTCAAAAGTTTTTGTACCATAGGTTGCTCTTATCCATCTCCCTAAGTACAGCTCTTTCCATGAGAAAGGAACTATCAGCCCAGTAAGGAATACAAGCAACAACAGAAACCAGAATATTAATACATTACTTTTGTTAAGAAATAAACTTCATTACATTTTAGTGGCTCCAGTTAGCATTTTGCCTGTTATCAGACTGGCAGTTCCAGAGTGGACATTTCCTGCTATTTCACAACAGTCAGTTGGCAACACTTGTCCCACATGAGCTTCAACCAACCCTGCTAGTCAACATTTATCTGCCATGTAGGGAACTCTTGCCAGCGCTCCGTTACACACAGAGACTACAGAAGCCTGCAAGCAGTAAGTTGTAGATGGAAATGCTTGTCAACACTTGATTCAAACAAAATATTCTAGTGACTGAAGTTCTTACACTCACCACTGAAACATCCTGATCTGATAATCAGATGTTTCAGGTAGTTCTGGTATTCCATTCCTAAATGAAAACTAAATTCCTAACTATTTTATTGGTCTCAGAATAGATACATCTTCAAAACATCTAAACTGAGGAACACAGGGAACTCAGACAAAGGTTGTATGGTGGCTTTACATTCTGCATATCAATCATACTGACAACATGACTGCCTTTTAAGCAGCACAAGTCGAAAACCAAAGTGTACAGCGAACAAGAAATATATTTAAACAGTTAAAATGACAGGGAAATTTGAATTATATGTCTACTGCTTACTGTACAGTACCAGATAAACCAATATCCGTGCTACCTCCTCCCCCCAGTAAATGCAAAGCAAATGCATAACTCTCAAACACAGAAACTGACATATTTAAGTAAAACCTTAGCTTCTTTGTCCTCTGTGCAACATAAGCACCAGGTTTCTACTGCACAGCTAAAGCTTGTGTGTGCAGCACAGCAAAACTCACAGCAACAAATTTTCTCTAGCAAGATGTACCAAGTGTTGTTATTATCAAGAAGCTTCACAGTGGCCCAACCCTGGTGATAGACACCAGTGTGTGTAAACATTCCTCAGCCTTGTAAATTTTTGCTGACACTCCTTTAGAGTAGGACAAATGAGTTTTTAAATGGAGCTTGATACATGGCTTGAAAGGAATTGCATGAAGCAGTTATTTATTATAAGATTGGTGATTTCAGTCCTGGCTAACATCTTCAGCATCTTCTTCACCTGTTTGCACAGCAAGAACAAAAGCAGAACAAGATCGCTGTTAAAAGGTGGGCAGCAATTCAACCAGCAGTATTGTCCTAATAAGCTTTAAAGAAAAGGTGTTGAAATAAAAGGGTTTGTGAATGCTAACAGAGACAGCCACTTTTGTTGATGCTGCACAGACTAACCATAAGGTTGTCAAGCAAAAAATTCCCTTTATCCGAGTAATTAACCAAGAGGTTGAAGTGGACAAGAATAACAGAATAGAAAAGTTCATCCTGTTAAGAATTTCAAATTGCATCCTTGAGTGGGGACAGGATTTATTACATGCGATCATGACCACCTTTGTAAAATCTATTGCTTACAATCATCGACGTAACAGTAGTGACTGCACTGGCTAGTATTTGTCCTCTGTATACATGCCTCAAACACCATGTTCTTTTCAGCTTATTTAACTATGATTCAAGGTTTTGGCCACGAGAGAGCTTATTTGGAGACAGCATAACAGCTTTCCTAATGGAGATGACTCTGTGTAAGGAAGAGTACTGACAGAAACTCAATTCATTTTCAAGAGAAGACTGGTAACTATAAAAAGAGAAAATTAGGAAAGAATCTTAAAAATAGAAATATAATATTCTGTAAATATTCTAACAAATTATTTCAGTTATTTATGACCCTTAAATCCTGAAATGATTCACAGTCCTTAAGACAATGACCAAACTGGTATTTTTGCACAGGTACAGAGGCACTTAACCTACCATTATGAAAATCATCAACTGACCTATGTCTTATCGTTCCTAAAATGCGATCATAGTGGCACAGAACATCTACCTATCTGTTCACAGCATGCCTGGATTAGTAAAGTTACAATCACAGGGAAGTTGTCTCCCTCTTCCCTCCCTCTCCCTCAGGTTATCCTTTAAAGGCAATTCCAGGCACTGGTTCACAGAAGAAAGAATGGACGTCTGAGTTTGACAAGCTGTATACAAACCAGCACTGTCATCATGTGCACAGAAAAGGTGTACAGCCTTGAGGTTTTCATTTCTGCCAGATTTTGCACAGAATAAAAGCCTTGCTTAGTTCGTCTCATATTAACTACAGAGGCTACCACATTTAATTACAGAGTCACAATTTTATAAACACCACTAATGCACAAAATACAAGTTTACAGGCTTATCACAAGGCAATATATTATCTATTTGGCAAAACTGGATGAGGAAAATTAAACTCTCCACACCGAATCTCTGCCATAAGGCCAGACAATTCTGCCAGCTGGGATATGTCTTTATCCTGACAGATTTCACAGCATGCACATACTTGTGTGGGAGCATTACTGGCCTGCAACAGAATTTGACTGCCCTAAAGACAGTCACCCTGATATTTCAATAACTCTCCCTCCACCAACGAAATTCTATCTACTTCATCCATTTCAGATGTTCAATACTCATTCTATGTCACACAGCATCCAGAAAAATCATTTTTCTACAGCTATTTACCAAATTCTGGATTTACCAATCCACTTAATGGCCATATTCAAAGTCAATTTCTAGAAGTCTATAGGCTGACCCTTACTTTATAGGCTGACTCCACCAAAGTAACTCCTATTCTCAAAAATCCCAGTGCATGAATGGAAAAGACAATATATACATACAAATTATGACTTATGGTTTACATACTCAGATGGACCTCAAGAAGAGGTTTACTACTCTATATGAAAGACTAGAAGGGAGGATATAATTCCTAAGATTATTATGAAAGTGAAAAATGTATCCACGCTGAAACTACACAAGGAATTTGACTAAGTATGGTGTGTTTATGTACAAATACATCAGTGATAGACTATTACCAAAACCATAAAGTAATCTTACTGTTGGTAAACAGTAAAAAAATAGTAATTTTAAGTACTTCACAGTTTTATGGCCTTTGATTATATCAGCCAATAGCCAAATAAGCACAAAAAGTTTGTTTCAGATTAAGCAGAGAGAATTGGGAATCATAGGATAATCTCAATGTAAATTTATAGAACAACAAAAAATTAGAGGCATGCAGGAGCTGGCTGACCACTTTCTGCAGTAAAAAAATAAAGTTTGCAAGCAATGTAAAGTCTGAGAATATGATAGATGGAAAGCTGGTGGATAAAGCTTTATTAAGATCTGAATTCTAGTATTTGATTCACCATTACTCATCCTTAAACAAGACAGATTTCCTGGCAGGTCTAGTCACTTCTTAGCATCCAATCACTTAATGCCAAATGTATACCTCCACACATCGCTGCCTTTGGAGAACATGGAGGAGCGGATAACCTCAGGAGCCATCCATGCATATGTCCCAGCTGCGCTCATTTTGGTAGTTTTATGCCATTCCCTGGCCAAGCCGAAATCCGTGATCTTCAATATCTTGTTGCTCAGATCTCCATTTTCCACCTTTTCGAGTATCAGTACTGGAGAAAAGGGAAGGGGGGAGAATAAAAGGTATGCAGAGTAAAGCTAGTATTTATGCAAAAAAGATCCTCCTGGAGATCTCCCCAATTTCAAGATTCTCCCTGACTTTTTGTTATTCAAAGATACCACACTCTTACAAGCTATTTTAAGCTCATCCCTTTATCTGACAAGTGACCAGTTGTCCAGCAAATAACTTCACATTTAACCAAAATACCAAACCCCAGAGAACAAACAGATAACAACATGATAATTTTATATAGTGCCTAGTGTCATTCTGCATAATAATTCTCTGCAAGAGGAAGTGAACCACTGTAACTTCTAGAAATCCAGATAAGGGAAGACATTTCCTAATTAATCCTCTCTCAGCAAGCCAGTAATAGCATCTTTTTCTTGAACTGCTTAGAGGATTTTATTTTTTTTAAATCCAGATACACACACAGGCTGGAAATACTCTTCATGTAAATGTGTCAGTAGTGGAAGCTTTATGTACACAGTTGTTTGGAGTTTTTTTAAAGTCACAATTAGACGAATTAATGTTTATGATCTGTAATAACATGCCCAGTTCAAGACTTCATTTACACCATCATGTTATAGACTCCCCCCTCCCCATCATTATGAAACTATTTTATTTTTTAGTGAAGCTGCCGTGTTTCAATGGCAAAGGAGTCTATTCCCAAGAACTCAGAAAAATCTTGAGGAGGCAGAACTCAGGAATACTTTGGTATAAATATCCCTCATTAGCCAGAAAGCTTTACTGTCATCCCACTGCTAAATGAGTGTAAACCAGAGGCCAGATGTATTCACCCAGCTTTAGCAGCACCATATTATTCTCTTTATCTTAACATAAAGTGACCACAAAGAGTGTGCCAGCTACGTAACATCAAGAAACTGAATATAACAGGCCACTAAACTTCCATAACTAACACAGCCATGGAATGATTTTCAGCTACTTGTGAAGAGCCACAAAGAAAAGAATATTTGTATTGCTATGATTACAACAACTTCACAGTAAGACATCAAGCCACTAATACACCACCATGATGCAGCTACTCAGTTTTTAATTCAGTAGATAAAGGTCCTCAGAAAACAAGAGGGGATTTTCACCTTTCTATGTACATGTGCATGAGCTGAATAAACAAATCAATAATAATAAAAACTCAAACAAAGCAAGCAACCTACAATCAACCAACCGTGGATCATAACAAAACCTATACAAGACAAAAACATCACAAAAATTACAGCATATAAAAATCATCTCCATCACTCTTTTTAGAAATCTATGAAAAGACTCAAGTATCAGTCAGCAGCTAACACAGCTTTTGAGGGGAAAGGAGGAGAATAATCTTATATCCAACTTCATATTTCCCTCCAAAAATCAAAATGGCATATCCCATGAAATAAAACCAAAAACGTTAATTGAACCCTTATGCATAGTAAGTAAAACACATCTAAATGTTAAATGCTGCATTTACTTTAATTAATGTTAAAGAGTCTGTTGTCTGAAAAGTAAAAAAATTAATATTATTAATATTAAAAAAAAAAAATCAGCTTCTCTTTCTACAAGGTTGCAGATTTTACATACTACTTCAAGACTTCTGTGGGCCAGCTCAAGTTGTGAATGAACTGGACTCACCGTTAAGCTCTTGGTTCTTCCTTCTATTGCAAAATTCCTTTCTAACATTACTGAATGCTCCATTTGCCTAATTGCAGAAGGAGGAGGAGTTTGAAGACTATAATCACTATTCGTTTTGGCAAAAGCATATGTATTTTTAGCATCACACTTCAGTGCAGAACAGAACCATCACAAGAAACAGAAACAGAAGGCTTCTTTTGTGCATCTTCTTCTAGTAAGCTTTTTTTCCTTCTTTCTAGTAGATGAAGGACTGCTAAGAGAAATTGCTAACAAGTCACTCACTAAATGCAAGTGTAAAAACCTCCTTGGAATATACATACCAAGTTTGTTCTTCTAGCACGTATGCGTGCTGCCTACAGAGTTGGCAGAATAATAAAATCTAATTTAAATTTTAAATGCAGTAATATATATCTATACCATGAAGCTGTAAAGGAAAAACAAAACTTTGAAACGAACAAGCATGGCTTTGGAGTTTTTTTGCTTTCCTCCATAAGCACAATGAGCAACAAACAAATTTGTTGTTCACAAGGTAGATCATATTCCATTTAAATGAGCTCAACAACAAGACAGAGCACCAGACATCACAGTTGGATTGTACATACTTTCCTGGCAAGAGGTTATTTAAATCTAATTACCTCAACTTGTATTAGCTTCTAACAAAATAATTAGTACTTACACAGATCTTTTGTACCCATGAACTTGTTCTTTTGTCAGATGCACACTAAGTAAGATAAATTACCATGACAAAAGACCACAGGGAAGGACAATGAAAGAGCTGGAATTATTATTGCAAGTCCTTGATTCCTTAGTTACATCCTTGGCTCTCCTCCTATTTCCTTGTAAAAATTGCTTAGGATAACAATCCTGCAACCCAAAACTGTAAAACTTAATTTTAAGAATCATATCTCTTTCCAGCATCTGTTTCAGTTCTCCTCATCGTGGTCAGTATCAACAGGCTTACTCATAACTGCTAAGGATCTTCCTAGCCCATTTGTCAGATTTTCAAACCAAAAACTTTGATTCTCCCTCTTGTGCTTGTTCAGATTAAATGAAGAATCTTATAAACAGGTGAAATATTAATTCTTTTCAGTTTCTTCCTTAAAAATCTCTTCCATGAAGAACACAAGCCAAGTTGCTAGGACGCTGCAAATGCATTTTATTCATGCTAATCAACATAGTTTCATTTGCTTGTGAGCTTTATCTACAACCAGTTATTACTTCCTGTTAAATACTGTGGATGCAACTTCTCTTCTGCAACTCATTAGTCTACCACAATAAGCAAAATACAGATTTAACATTCACTTCCATTTCTGAATAGATCTGATCACATAGGACAGAGCTAAGAGCAGCCAGGTGATCAGTCTAACAAGAAGAACTCAGACACAAATACAGAGCACCTACACCAAAAAACACAGCTAATCTAACCAAGGCAGTAAATATCTCATTCTGGTCTGCTGGTTTAAAATTTCTGCATGAGATAAAAAGATTTTTCAAAAGACAGAAAATGAAATTGAAAATATTCCACATTCCCATCCTTAAAAAAGATAAATTGTTTGGCAGCAAAGATACTGGGCCTAGTTTTCAGGCAACTGGGGAAGAACAAGAGCCAAGTCAGCAGGAACATGCAGAATGCATGTCAGCTTGTTAGCTGGTGGATCACCATTGCCCTGTTCCAGCAGGGCTCATGCAAGTGATTTCTTCCTGTGTGCATGAAAAGAGCCAGCCAAGTTGTAGATGAAGGTATGCTATGTACTACCACTCCTGACAGCTCAAAAGCATCTTTCCCACTATAACACAGGTTAAAAGCTGATCTTAGTATGGTTAAGAGCCAACTGGTAGCATACAAAAGGGACTGGTGACGCAAACCAGGTATTAATATTTAAAAGGGGAATTAAAAGCATATTATAACAGCTTTGAGAGAACAACTACTACAGCAAAACAACTTTATATAGCAAATCACCAATATCATGTTCTTTGCACACTGCAAGTGCAAAGCAAACCACAGTGGCTTAAACTAGCATGAAAAACTGTTAGCAACGTTAGACAAAGGGTTATCCTCAACACCTGCGCTTATAGGAGTAATAATCCACAAGTGCTCACATACATTTTCATACATTCCTGAAAGATTGGAACTTGTCCACTGAAAAATAAGCATTTGACAAAGAGAAATTAATGACAGCTCAAACGAATTCTGTCTAGCAAGAGAACTCTTCTGTATCTCAAGGTTTCCCAGCAGAGACAACAGGCAATATGACTGAAACAGGCCTTGGTATCTCCTAGCAAGACCTTCCCTAGATCAGGCAGTCATCCAGATACAGCTACATGCGATTTAGACGTGTAATTACAACCACTTAGAATTTACTAGAAATTGTATTGCCTTAAGTACTCTCAAGAATCACTATTGATAATGATTTGACACTGTGATAAATGACTCACTTTGCAGTTTTCTTAATTTTATTGAATAGAGATAAGCAAACAGCGCTGGGTGCGCGGGG
>JASSUY010031349.1:0-23947 GCA_032466535.1 Forpus xanthops | reverse complement strand
GGTCATACAAGGAATAGATCACTTAATTCTGTATTAGTCTTTTTATTGACACGGATCATATTTACACATCTCACAATACCACTGTGCAATGCCTTGAGAGACAGGCAGACAGCAAGCTCTGAAAGGCAACTGCCAGTTCAGACACGCTAGGTCTGAGCTTAAGAGAGATACAAAGGTAAAAATAAAACACTGGGCCTCCTCTTACTTAGGTTATGATGAAGACTAGCCTGTCTTCTTTGAAATGGAAATGTTTACTGAGGTTCTCCCGTGCTCTCTGAAAACACCTCTCCTGCGTTACAAGAAGCATTAAGGATATTTTCATTTCAGACTCCTGTGAGGTTTCCTGAAAAGCACAGAGAAGTAAGTGGGCACTATATAAACAAAGGGGTGGGTTAGGTAGCCAGTGGCAATAAACCAATGCTTAGTGGTTTGATAACAAGACAAACTAACTAGGCAGAATTCAAAGATCATTTGACAAGATAGCCTGGTGCAGTCCTTAGTGCCTGACTTTACAGCAATTAATCGAACAATCGCATATTGCTAGAGATAAGGAAACTTGTATTTTCAGTACAGGTTTCCATGTACATAATGCTGTGGCTTCTGCTGAGGATAAAACAAGTTTCAGTAACAAAGAGGAAGGGCAGCACAGCATGGGTTCCTTTCATCACTAATTTTACAGCATTTTCAGTCACCTCTGAGTAGTTCAGACCTATAGGTGGCATTTAGTAGTCCACTCTCTTGAAGATTTAAATACCCTGTGCTTGGGCTGTAGATACTTCACAGGCAATTACCATCATGCTCAGTACTAACTGCAGCACCTAGGCCTGTAAGACCATCCCAGCTACTAAACAGCCTCTCTTACTTGTATCCTTTAATTTGTCCTTGTTGCCATGAGTGAAATCAGCAGTTGAGATGCATATTAACAGAGATCATCCTCAGTTCACAAGTCCTGGTATTTACCCCCTCCAAATCACAGTATTCTGGAAGAGCAATAAAAATTTCCACAAGAATAGGTCCAATAACTTAAGATATAGTCTACTTAGTTGTTCTGACTATTGAAGCAACAGTTAAGAGGCCAGAGCCAAAACAGACTCAAAGTTCACAAAGAGCATCTTCAGTAAATTCTGCAGCACTGAATGCTGGCCATTAACCAGATCTTTCACTGCATCTAATCCTCTTTAGTTAGTACACAACACCAGATGCTGAAATAGAAGTGACATTAGAGACTTTCCTGATACAACTGGAGTTTCTCATTCCAGTCTCAATCCACACAAAGAATAACAGGGAGTTAATTCAGTTAATGCTGGTACCATTAAAAGATTGTTTCTTGGTTAGCAAGGTGTGGGAAGAACTGATGATGTACCCAAGATCCTCCCACCCTTGTTTTTGATTTGAGCTAGCAGCTTTTCTAGCAGAGTTGGAAGTGATAGAAATTAACTTCTTGAGGTAGGGTGAAGCCCATTTACATTCTCCAGTTTAAGTATCATTCTGTATGTGTACTAACAGCCAGCAGGCTTTTGACAAAATCCAATGTCAGCCTTACTGAAAATAACCAAGTTCTCAGAAGTATACAGATCCCAGTGGTAACATATCCCAAGAGAGGTGATTCTCAGTATCAAGAGTCACAGCTGTGTATCAGTGACATTAAGAAGAATTGGCCAGGACCAACTCAGATGCTTTTGCTGTTTAAACAAAGATTTATACTGCAAATAGACCTAACAGAAACAGACCCACTGAGGTATGACTGACACAATGGTATCTGACAGTCATCTCTTCCCCCCGCTAGCCCCACTCCACATTATTATGCTTTACTAGAAAGACAAAACCCCCTTCCTTAGTATTCAAAACAATAAAAAAAAAGCATCGTGATTAAGATATCTAAGAAACCATTATAACTTTCAGCCTTTCTGTAGTTGCTGCTGCTACTGGATCTTTAGTTCTGTCTCATCATCACAAGTCATTATAGAGATGGCTGTTCTATGAGATGTTAGACAGTGCAGGATTATTTAACAGGACAGAGTTAAGCTGCTGTTGGTCTAATAAGACCTTTAAGGAAAGTTCCAAAAGTGGGGCTTCATGTTAGAATACCGAACTTTCATTAGGAACTCATGAACCTGAACTAGTGTGTTTAGGATTGGGAATACATGAACCTAGGACTAATCTATGTCCTTATAGAGGGAGAAATCCCTGCAGCAAAGCCACCAAAACCTGCCGCTTTAAAATTTTATTACTGCATGTACCATGAGATCAGATATACAAATCCACGATGCCAAGGTAAAAACAGGAGTAGAAACCTGTATATCCTTTGATCGAGTTGTACTTACATTTTAATAAATCAGAAGAGGGATGGGTAAACCACATCTAATATATCAATATTGCGCCTGCTTCTTAGCCATTGCAGTAAGAAGCTTAAAACTGCTGAGCAAACTTTGGGGAATATTCTCAACTTTATTATAGTGGTCCAATGCAAATAACTGCATTGTTGATATATTTTTTTTCTGCTTAACTCAATTTATTTCCTATTACATGTTTTTCCTTCTTTCCAATTATGCTAGAAGCACTAATGATCTGGATCTCTTTCCTTCAAGCAGAATATAAAAATTTCTATCTTTTTCCTTTATTTTTCTTTTGGTCAAACCCATCTATTCTTTTTTCAAACATACGCTTCTACTCTACATAAACAGGTAAGTCATCTGCACTCAATCTTTCAATCTAATCACTAAACCAAACAAGATAAAGCTTTACTTAGGTTTAGGTTTATCACTTTATAAAACCTCAGTAATACACCTCCTATTTTTCACCCAGCACTACACTACCTCCAGAATGCATGAAAAGATAATTTAAAGAAATAGATTACTTTCACAGAAGGAAAGTTTTCACAAGGGAAATTCAGAAAATTTTTTTTGGCAACTAAATTAACAGCTGCTGCTCCCCTCAAGTTACAGCGGCAAAGCCAGAAAATAAGTTATAACCTCCTCTCATAAACTTCTCCTGGAAGGCAGTAACACCATCAGATCTTTTTGCTTGTTTCTTTTGGGAGGGTTATTTTAGTTTTCAGTTACACTTTGGACAGTTAGAACTGTCCAATTCTTAGTTTCTGGTGGCCCAAAGTAGTGAGAAAGAGCAAGTAGAGCAAATAAACACTTCAACCATGCCGATCCAGTTGCTAGGAACACAAAAAAACTGGTAGGAAATGGCTCCTCATTTCAGTTCATTGTCAAAATTAAGTGACAAGGCAGCAAAATACAGTCATATAATCGCCTTTTCCTGGTTCCTCAACCTAGTGAAAGGATTAGGTTTATCTGCACAGTGTAATGCTGAACAGAATACTCCTTTGCTTGTGCTGAAAGCTGACTCATCACTTCTGAAGCAGAACAACATTCAGGGAGGAACTACCACAGTGTGATCACCCACTGCAAAAACAGCCCATTGTTACATATGAAGATAAAGGAAATGGGCTGCTGTCTATTGCACAAAATAGTGTGAACAGCCAGGCATACAAAAAATTTCTGGCTATACCAGCTTCAGCTTCTTTAACTACTCTGCTGTTGTTTTCCCAATTTATATTAAAGAAATTCCTAAGGCAAAAACTGATACTGACAAAATACCAAGGAAAGCAAGATTACCTTACAATACCACACAATAATTAGGCACCAAATTTGACTGTTGCCTCCATATTTCATGACAATTACTGCATCAACAGCTGCATGCTCCCTTTCCCAGTTCAGAGTGTATGTATTAAGAAACATGAAAGAAACTGCAAAAAAATCCAAAACCTTCTCTTGCATGGTCCATCTTAGAGTTCACACCAAGTGATGCTACTCAGTAAGCCTGGCACAAAAGAAAAGAAATGTATTAGCTAATGAACATTAAGCCTGATGGCAATGGCTACAATAATTAAGTAAAGGGAAAATTAAGTAAGAGAGGGACTGACTGCAAACTGAAATGAAAGCACACAGAAAGAAATACGGAAGGGAGCAGGCTGGAAGACAAGGTTCCCTACCATAGGGTTAAAAAAATTGGATTTGTTGCCTGTGGTACACCAGGATAGAACTCTAACTTGATGGATGATTGCTGGCTTCACATTTAACTTCCACATAAGTTTTCCCCAACTGAGATAGTACAGTCATATTTTAGTGCCAGAACACATGCCATTTTTTTTATTTAAACACCACAGCCCTAGGCACACCACGAAACATCAGGGCTGTCACCTAGTGATAAAGCAACATTAAGTCATGGGTTCCATTGCTCTGTTTTGAAGCTTTATCAATTCTTCCCTGAGCCTAAAATTAACAGTGTTTTTAGCATGCTAGGGTGGACAGGAGTGTTTTGAAACAGTTTGGAAGAACAATCTGAAGAAAATATCATAAACTTGTTTGCCAGAAATGTAAGAATATCTGACTATGAAGGTACTTCAAGTTTGCCTGAGCTTAAAGAAAGCTCCCAAACCTAGAGACACCAGAGGTGGTAGAAGTCCTAGGTAAGGCCCTAATTGCAAGCTTCCAAAAAGACGCAGCAACTTAGAATCATAGAATTGTTAGAGTTGGAAAGGAACTTAAGGTTACCTAGTTCCAACCCCCTGCCATGGGCAGAGACACATCCCACTAAACCACGTCACCTAAGACACCGTTCAGCCTAGCCTTGAACACTGCCATGCATGGCATGTTTACCACTTCCCGGGGCAACCACCAGTGTCTCACCACCCTTATACTAAAGAATTTCTTCCTCAGATCCAATCTAAACTTCCCCTGTTGAAGCTTGAATCTATTACCCCTTGTCCTATCACTATAGTCCCTAATGAAGAGTTCCTCCCCAGCATCCCTATAGGCCCCCTTCAGATACTGGAAGGCTGCTATGAGGTCTCCATGCAGCCTTCTCTTCTCCAGGCTGAATAGCCCCAACTCTCTCATCCTGTCTTCGCATGGGAGGTGCTCCAGTCCCCTGATCATTCTCGTGGCCCTCCTCTGCACTTGTCCCAACAGTTCCATGTCCTTTTTATGTTGAGGACACCAGAACTGCACACAATACTCCAAACGAGGTCTCACGAGAGCAGAATAAAGGGGCAGGATCACCTCCCTCATTCTGCTGGTCACACTCCTTTTGATGCAGCCCAGGCTGGCTTTCTGGGCTGTGAGCACACACTGAAGCCAGCTCATGTTAAGTTTCCCATTGATCAGCACCCCCAAGTCCTTCTCCTCAGGGCTGCTCTCAATTTCTTCTCTGCCCAACCTGTAGCTGTGCCTGGGATTGCTCCAAAGCAGGTGGAGGACCTCGCAATTGTCATGGTTAAACTTCATGAGGTTGGCATCAGTCCACCTCACAAGCGTGTCAAGGCCCCTCTGAATGGCATTCCCTCCCTCCAGCGTATCAATCAAAGCACACAGCTTGGTGTCATCATCAAACTTGCTGAGGGTACACTCAATCCCACTGTCTATGTCACTGGCAAAGATGTTGAACAAGACCGGCCCCAACACCGATCCTTGAGGGACACCACTCGTTACTGGTCTCCAGCTGGACATTGAGCCACTGAGCATGTGGCCATCCAGCCAGTTCTTTATCCACTGAGTGGTCCACCTATCAAATTGATGTCTCTCCAATTTAGAGACAAGTTTGTCATGTGAGACAGTGTCGAGCGCTTTGCAAAAGTCCAGGTAGATGACATCAAGTGCTCTGCTCCTATGAATCAGTTCTGGAGCCTTCTTCATCATAGAAGGCCAGCAAACTGGTCAGACAGGACTCGATGATGTAGAGTTGAGAAGACCTGAAAAACCCAAAAGGCAGTGGAAATACTTGAATACCTGTAAGTGTCAGCACACTTCAGTAGTCCTGCTCAGTCCTTACCAATGTTAGCAGTGCTGTGGGTTGCAAGATTTGCCTTCCAGGACTCCAGGAATGAGGAAAGTAGCCACATCAATACATGAGGAAAAACTCCAGCAAGAGGATTTAGCCTGCAACCACATCCCACTCACACCCATTCCCAAGAGACCTTACTCATTGTTTTGTGCTGTATTCTGTCTCTTCAGAGCCACATCAGCTGGTTACAGTCCAAAAGAGAGCTTGGGTTCTCTTGGTTAGTCCAAGAGCTAAATGGCAGCAACAGTGATGGGTGGGTGAAAGTGACAAGAGGAAGGACAACAAATTGGATAAATGTCATCTTTACTATTTTACTTGGTGTAGAAACATTTAATTCTAATACTATGCATTTGTGCTGCATGTGGGTGTTTCTGCAGATCAGCCCAGAGCAACCCAACCACCTACAGCTACAGATTTGTTTTCCCATAGGTCTTTGCTCATCTGTTACTGTACAATCACTCTGTTCAACAGCAATAAGGTCAAGAGGCAGCCTCAAATTGGGAAACTAATGCTTACACTGTCATAGTGGGAGTGTGAAAGACCATTGCTGCAGTTGAGCACTCATTGTGGGTGGGAATATTAGACACATTTCCTCCTCCATCCTGAAAACAGAACAGCTTACAATGGCTTCATTTACCAAAATGCAAAACGGCAAAAGTTTTGTCAGACAGTAGATAAGCATCTGCCCATCCACTTCTTCCATTTAGATAATTCAGGCAAGGTATCAGATGCTTAGTCCATCAAACCCCAGGTGCAAGAGCTTTACAGAAAAGCAAAGCACAGAGTAAACTTTTACAGAAATCAATGAATGCTTTCTCACTCCAAGATCCTTAAATGCAAAACATAAGTAGTGTTTCAGCTGTAAAAGCTGCAAGACTTTTCAATGGTAGGATTTAAGAACAATCCAGACCTGTATGAGGAAGCACTACCATTAAACTTCCTCCTGCAATACAGCAGAAGTCTCAAATGCAAGAGTTAAAGGAAACTGAGAATATTTCCATTTCCAAACAATTCCAAGTTTATTAAAAATATTGCTTTACACAAGTTTCGGAAGTCAGTTAAAGGCTTATTGAAGCCGACAGTATGCCAGAAAGGAAAAAAAAAATACTGATTAATATCACAGGATCCAGACTCTCCCACTCACCCATGACAGAATGTGTCCAAAACCCAACCCAATCTGTTACAGGAAATATCATCTTGAACACAAAAAATCTCCCCACTCAACCCCTTATGTTTTCTATGGGTTTGGGTTTCAGACCACAGAATAAGGTTGTCTGAGGTAGGATTGTACTGGAGGCACTTCCTGAGAACTTCTACTCCAAAGGGTCCATGAACACTAAAATATTAATCCTACATCTAATTCTGAATTGCTTCCCCAACATGCACCCAATGGAATTTCACAACTGGGACAGTCCACTTTTGTTTACAGCATTTTTTTGCATTCATTTCCTCATAATCTAGGTATAATTTTTGCTTTGCCCAAATCCCTTTGACTGCCTCTAAACTGTTGTGGTTTAGACCCAGCCAGTAACTCAGCACCATGCAGCCATTTGCTCACCCCTTCTCACCCTTCCCACCCCACCCGTTTCTTCTCTGAAGAAACACAAAGCATTCTGAAATCTTCAGGGCTCTTATTTAGAAGGTACTATAGTAATAGCAAATATTAACCATAGTCCTATAGGTTGCAAACTATGTTTGAAGGAGAAAAGTGTCCTTAGACGAAACAAAAATGCTCTTGCATACAAGATGGCTTCACTGAACTTGACAGAATCATAGAACGGTTTGTGTTGGAACCCCCTGCAACAGGCAGAAACACCTTCCACTAGACCAGGTTGCCCCAAGTCCCATCTAACCTGGCCTTGAACACTGCCAGGGATGGGGCAGCCACAGTTTCTCTGGGCAACCTGTGCCACGGCCTCATCACCCCCATAGTGAAGAATTTCTTCCTAATATCTAATCTAAATCTCCCCTATGTCATTCCTCCTTGTCTTATTGCTACATGCCCTTGTAAAATTCCCTCTCTGGAAATAATTATGATTGTTCCAATCCCATTTTTCCCTCCCATGAGTACGCAAAACTTCCCAAGATACATTTCAACTCAGATGGTGGTGGTGGTGGTAAACACCAGATGTTAGATAAAAATACAGCCTTAATATACTGCTGCATTATCAGTGTCATGGTTTCATATAGCCAGACGATGCTAGCTGCACTTTATCTAACACATCAAAAAAGCATCATTATTGCAAAGGGGACAAGGGACTGAGCTTGCCAGGTGCTCCTTTTCTTAATTATGAAGTCCTACTGGAAGTACACTGGCATACTGCCTCCAGGACAAAACAAAGCTTTTGGGAAAGGATTTCAAACACTCGCTCCAAAACAAGACCTCATATTGTAATGGATTGCCAAAATCTAATTTGCAATTTTAGCTCTACCTTCCATAGTCAGCCTGCACAGCTTTGCTTCACAAGTATCCAGATAATGAGCAATCTGCTCTTGATCCTTCATTCAAAGTACTTAAAGTGATTAACAGATTTGCACATGCATTGAATCCGGGCTTTCCACATGCAGCCTTTACCCATCTTCTGCTGGGTACTCTGAGGTTCACTTCAGTAGGGCTGCATCTTTAGCCTTATGCACCACAAACAAATATTAGAGTGTTTCATAAGATCCTGAAGAGCACAGAATTTAAGACTCACTCGAAATTTTATATATTAGAAGGAAAACCAAAGAATACAAATATTGTCCCTAGTAACATGCAAATATTTCCTCTTTTTTATTACTAACCATCCAGCAACAACACATTCATAAAAATAAGATACCTTGGAAGCAAAAGCTTTTTAATTATTGGGTGCACATGAGAGTTCAGCAAATCCACCGAGCTGGCCAGCTGTCCTCTTCTATCAACCTAGAGGAGGTGACGGATGTGGCAGCACAGCAGTTCCTGGATTTTAAGCTGTGCAGCTCACTAACTCTAAAGAGCTAATGCATAATGGGGGAGGGGACAGGAAAGGCCTCCAGAGCCATGATATATTTAGAATTGATCCTTTCACCTGTTTTCAGCCAAGCTGATAAAAGTCTTATCATTTTAGTGATCTGGTACAAAACACACTGAACGCTCCTGGAGAACACTCAGGTGTGTTTCCTGGAAAACAGAACAGCTCTTGTTTCAGACTATATCCTGCCGTGCTGTGTGCACTGGAACAACCTTCCAGCTCAGGCATGGATTACTGTACTCCTCATAATCAGCTAAATGCTCTAAGGAAAAAAATATAACTATGCCTGTACCCAACACAGTGCCTAGCCAGATCATATCAGTTTGAAAGCTTGCAACAAATCAAGAACTGCATTAGGCAAAAACAAAAAAAGGAAAGAGATGAGCAGAATGGCATGAAAGACATTCATTAGTTGTTGCTCAAGAGACTGCTTGAAAAGAGATTTAATAATAATGCTGGTTCAGTGGGAGCCATTTCCAGGCAAATAAAAATATGAAATTCATGACAAAAGTAACGTAAAACTGTTTTGCTTTGGCTTCAGTTAAAACATGTCTATAAAACAGACAAGTACTATTAATTCCTGAAACAGACTGGTACTCCACAGTCTAAAAGGCAAGGAAGACAAAAACTTCACAAGCAGCAGAAAAAAAAATGCACCAGAAGCTGGCAGAGTTTTTTTGGTGGTTTGGTTGTTGGTGTTTTTTTTAATTCAGATGTAATTAAAAAAAAAACTTAAAAAAGGATAAGAAGTGCATTTCCATTCATCAGAATAAATATTAAAAGGGCTCCGTGATGCACAATGAACACCAAGCTACAGATGACAACACTGAAATTCAGACTTTATTGAATACTGCCACATTTTGCCTTAAGCTGAGCAGTACAGGCTGCCAGCTGCTGAAAAGGAGGGTAGTCCTGCACTGTTGCACATGAAAGTCCATGCAAGATAACAGCTCATGCAGTATAGCTATCAGAATGCTGTTCACTTTTTGATGCGCTAGATTTCTGTTAGTTTTCTGACTCAGCTTTCTCAGTAATCGCAGAAGTGACTACACAGTACCCTGGCGAAGCATTAGGAATATCCCCCAGTTACGAGATGACCACAATCATATCAAAATCACACACTATGTGACGGATTATATCAAATAAGAAAAAGTAAATCAATAAATCCAAGGGCAAGATTGACAATGCTTCAACAAGCAGAATTAGGCATATAAAGTTCCATTAATCAGTCATGTGATTTTCTTATTTTCAGGATCCTTGAACAATGCAAAATCAAAAACAACTACAGACTGTTCTCTAACATTTTTTCCTATGCCCATTGTGAAAGAGGAGAACTGACAGGAAATCCTTTAACACTTCTGTGGCAGATGGACCACACAGCTTGGTTCATATACATCTCACTGCCCCAACAAATACCATCTTTACAGCAAATACCCATAGTAGCACTTTATAGTACCTAGAGAAGCCCCCCCGGAAACCTCAATTTAAGCACAGCAATTGTTGTGATTAGCAAAATCTTAGTGGCAGAAATACTTCCCTGTCTCTAGTAAATGGAGCTATTGGCAAGCTGATTATCGTTAGCTACACATCTAAACAATAAGTCTATAAAGCAGCAAGGTTGAAGCCATACTCACATTTTAAATGAAGGTTTCAAGTTGTAATACAAACAGCAGACCAAAATAGTGTTACAATAAATGCTTGAGTAATATGACAACGCTTTTAGAAAGCGGAGTGGAAGGGCTGTGTACGGTAGTAACATGAACAGGTCATAGGAGGGCTTCCTCCTGAAAAGGATCCTGAAGGATGCTGCATCATGCTGTCATTACCACCAGAACAATTCTGCTACAGGCTAGGACCCAAAGATTCACTGCTGCACATACGAGTTCCCTTCCCTCTGATCTTAAGAAGCACCTATGAAATCAAAAAACAACATTATAAATCCTTATTACATTGATATAATTTCTGCTCTAAATGCATGAGGTTCTGTTACTATTCCTTCTCCATATCTGCAAAAAGTTCAGGAAGACTGAATTGACTTTTCCATCAGCAGTCAGACAATTAAGAAGCAATTATCAGATATGCCAGTCAACTCTGGCAACCTTCTGGAAATCAAAGTCACACCAATCTAACTGAAACTCCCCTAGAATGAAAAAATAAACGTGTACCAAAAAAACTGCTACTTAAAATCATGTGCTACATCCTGTGTTCTTTCCAAAGCTTAAGGCTTTCTTTGTCTTGCCATAAGGGAAGCAGCACCATCTTCAAAATGGGTTGAAATTAAGGAAACCATCTTGGGTGATGAATCATCACTTCTAAGACCAGGACTCTGCTTAACATCTGTTGCTTCCAAAGTGAAGTTGTTTGCTTTGGGTATGTTGAAATTCTGAAAGAAACTGTTTGATGAGAAAAGCAAAACTGAAACTGCAGACAAAAAATCTCTCAAAATTCAAATTAAGATAATTGACGTGGGAGAAACACCAATTAAAAAAAAGGGGGTGGGGGAGCTGTAAGAGTTATTCTAGCTTCCTGGAAATGCTACAAGGCTGCTCTCACTCAACTTGCTACTTAGAAATTTCAGAAGAACACAGGTTTATCCCAGCTCTGTCACAGATGGTCAGCCAGTGAATTCATGGGAGCAGCATACAGATGCCTAGGCACACCTCCTGCATCATGGTGCTTAAGTCTCACACCTGTTCTATGGTTCCATATGCACCATTTAGAGAAACTGCTTAGTGTCATAACCCTGGATTATTTTGTTCTTAGGAGCAGAGAAGAACCTTGCAGAAAAAAATATGCAGTGGCAAAAAGACATGAAAAGGGTATTAGCTAGGTCTTTAACAGACACAATTTCACTTCTTCAAAATGACAAGAACTCTTTCCATTCTTGCCTAAGAAAATAAGGGATTCCATTTGTGAAATTGCCATTTTGCTATTTGGTGTGGGCAGGAGAACACCAAAGTGTTCTTGTAGACATTAAGCATGTTCCATGAAGTCTTTCTGACTTACATTTAACAGTGAAGACATCATTCAAAACCAAACCATGTACAGGAGATGTACTTTCATTTTGTAACTTTGAAGAATCTACTAAAACATACTGGAAATCAGACTGCAACATGAAAGTATCTGTCAAACCTCTCAGAGGCAACATAGTTGCACTAACTCAAACAAGCTAAGAAAAAAACCCAAACTCACAACCAAAAAAAATCAACAAAGTAAACTGTCACCCTACTTCTGTGAATTCCTGGGTCTCAACAGCCTAAAAATTACCATCACTCTCAGGTATAACTGTTTTCATTCTGTTCAATAAATATTGTGGCATTACTGGCATGAATTTCCTCATCACATGCAAAAATATACTAGTTATTTGGAATTTTTTAACCACAATGCAAGTGGTCAGCATATCCACACAAAGGCTGATACTCTGGGGAGACACAGAAATAAGCAGAGTAACCAGAATTAGGAATTATGCACCATTAGCAATATTGTATAGCATGTCCATAGAATCAGATAATTGCCTAAGGGCAGAACCTGGAGAGTCATTTTTAATCACCCGTAGGAGTATATTCAGGTTGTTTGAAAGGCTTGATTTCTACTCTGCACACATTCTAAATCCAAAATAAATACATACATAATTAAATAAATAGAACGGATGTTTACTGATTCACCACCAAAAAATAATCATCCTCACATTTTTAACAGTTTCCTCTTCCAGAGCAAGGAACCACACAGCTAAAGCTGGATCAATTATTCATCCAGTATAAAGCACTTAGATCCAAAGCCATTGAAACAGTTTCACTACACTTTACGTAAAGCATTACTCACACTTGTCTAATTGCCCTGACAAAGGAAATCCACTCTGATAGAAGGTACAACACTGTGGAGTTAGTCAGCAAATTACACTGAAGTACCAGCAGCAGCAATAATAGTGCAGACATCCAAACTCCTCTGCCAACATGCTTCAAGCAGACCCTGGAAGAGCCCTCCTCTACAACAAATGTTTACATTACGTACTTTTCCTTCTGTGTAAAGACCAACAGAAGAGTGCCAATTATGAATGGACTGGGAAGTGAATACTGCAACAAGGAATGAGACACCTGATCACGTTATCGAGGTTGAGATGTAAATTCAAGTTCTGTGTTGCCCTTGGGTTGGATGCAAACTAGTCACACAGAATCCCTGTTTCTAAGTTCTGCCTATATTTTTAAAATAAAAAAAAAAAAACCAAAAAAAAAACAGAACAAGGAATATTTTAAGTCTTAGGAACAACTGTCCAGAGACGATGTGAAGGTCAACCCTATTAGCACTTTCATAAACAGAAAAAAGCTTCAACAACTGCATAAAATAAACAAGCAAAGCTACAGCAGAATTTGAATTTCTTTAGAAAGCTAGAGCTTTGAATCTCAGGATACCACAAGCTTACCTCAGTGATCCAAAAAGTAGGAGAGATGAATGCCTTCAAAGAACAAGAAGAGAAGAACCACTGACTTGACTGAATCACAATTGTTAGGGTTTATTTTGAGCTCTGTCCTTACCTCTTTCTCTGACTTTGGCAGTGTCACTTTGCTGCTAATCTTCTGTGCCACTTTGGGGAACACAAACATGGTGACTTTTATAAAGCACTTTGCTAACTGGCATGAACACTCTCAGCAAAATCTTTCAACGTAGTGTAAACAACAAATGTGTTTTGCTGAGCCAGTCAAAAAAAGAGCAAATATGCTTTTGCTAGTTCCCTGTAGCATTAGTTAACTGGCATTATTCCTATAGCAATGCTGGCATATCTAACATTGACAGACAAATAGAAACAAATAGAACCAGCTTCATTATTTAAAATTATTCACTAAAACCAACAAGACTGCCCTTTCTGATCCTAAGCATTATATGCCAAGCACCTTCCTCTGGCCAGAAATGAAACTCAAATCACAAATAATAAATAAGGAGGGAAACTCTAAGAACTGTACTGAACATAGTGATTTGACTTCAGTAGGCATTCCTAGTTGCTTTTTTCCCTTATAGCTCAGCATTTAGATTACTGAGGAGCTTTCACACTGGGAGGCCTACTACCAATTCTGTAACATAAGCTCAGTGAAGAGCCAACACACAGCTGAAGAGAGAACGGCTAGCAACCACCAGATGAAGGGAAGTAACAGAAGCTAGAGAGGATTCTGCCAGATTAGTTTTCATAAGGAATAAATTGCATCTCTTGAATCGAATGCCAAAAGAAAAAAACTTATCTCCTTACAGAGCTGAACAAGACTTTTCCTGCGTTGCTATCTTTCTCTTGTCTAGTTATACAGCTGACACATGAGTTGGTAATACCACTGGAACACTCTCCTACCAGACTTCACTGCCAACTGAACTGACAGCAAAAGGATTTCAGGGACTAAAAATAAATCACAGGTGTGCAATCTGTTCTGTAAAGATCTTTACATACTCATTTCCTCATAGCAATCCCAACGCAATGAAGTGGGCAACCCTCAGCCTTTAAGTTTTACAATAAAAATCTGCCTCCAATGAACATGGTACTTAAAACGTATAGGGCAATCTTATTACATGCTAAATGCATTACTATTAAGCATAAAGTCATGATAATGAAAAAGAGTTAAAAAAAACGAAGAAAAATGCTTGAACAGACAAAATGCCCACCTTTTCATTAAAAAAAGATAACAATTTGGAGAGTGCTTTTTGATGAGGATCTCAAGAAACAGACTTGGAATCTTCAAATAATCCTCTGAAGCTCAGTCCCTATACAAGATGAAATTGCCTTCCAAAGCAATCAAAATCTTATCTTCTTTATCATGCCATCCAAAATGCTGAGAAGCATTCTAAGCATTGTTTTGTTGCCTACTACTTGAATCCACAAAGCTGCAACAGTTTTGATTAAAAAGGGTTTTGTTTTTCTTCCATATCCTGGGGGTAATTTTAGACTTGTATTCAGGTGCCCACTTTACTTATTTTATTATTTAAAATGTAACATATCCTTCTGAAAAGTGTCATCATGAAGTACATACAGTCTTTAAGCGTTCTGTATCTGCCAAAATACAGGCAGATCTCTGAAAGCAGGTCTCCAATTTTCCTCTACTCTAGTAGAAGCTTTGATTTTAAATAAGGCAACGTTGTTCTTTCCCACTCCACCATCTTGTTCTCTACCTCCCAAACTAACTCATCCTGCAGCTTCAGATGGATAGCGCAGGTCCCAGCTAGTGTTGAAGACAAAATAAGATGATGAGAATCACTGCCTATTACTAAATGTAGGTAGTACCAATCAGAAGATCAATACAGCTGATGCTCCCCTAACAGCTGTACAGTACTTCTAGATGTTTAGTACATGAAAGAAATGAGTCTGCACGAATCTTTCCCAAGTTCTTGCAAGCAGAGACACATTGCAATCTATCTGTTGGTTGGCGGGTAACACAAGTAAAAGCTAAAAATTCACAACTACAGACACAAAGCTAATAACATAACCTCATCTCAGTTATCCACAGATATTGAGAAGACTAAGTACGTCAGAAAAAAACACAGAAAACGCATATATAAATCAGGATGCAATAGCACACTTAGTCCATTCATCTTCACAAAACTAGAAAATAACATCTCATAGAAAACAGAGGAGAGAAATTTCCAAGATGCTCACTACATATAAGGGATTTCAGCAATGCAATGACAGAGTATTCAGGAAAGACATGACATGAGCAGTCCAAAGCTGTTTATCGCAACAAGTCAAGTCTATCTGCATCTATGGCTAATGCACACTTTGGGGGGCAATAAATCCAACCAAACAGAAAAGACCAACAACCTCACCCCCTTGCCTCCTCCAAAGAACTATCCTTGTCATAATCTAATATTAAAGATACTTGTTTTAGAGATACACCCAGAAAATAAAATGTATTTTCACATATTTAAAATAGTACACATTTTTTTAAATCTCTCTTCCACCTAACAGCACAGAATGAAGACTTCTGTATTGCCAAACTAAACAGCTGTTTATGTCAAGCCCATATCTGTGGTTACTAATTCATCTCATTTCAAAAGAGTTGCAAACCAATGAATTTTCCTTAAAATATCTGAAGTCCTTTCCTCCAGTACCAGCACCTACATTTATTTAGTTTCCCAAATGTAATGCTGCTTGCTGCAGACACAGCTAGGCTAGAATTTTCCTATACCCATCATTTCTGTACTAGATCTGATGGTATCTTTGGTCAAGACCACCACATAAATTCTCTACCTCTCCCCTCCAAACACAGGATGTCCTTGAATCCTTTCACAGGTATTCCCACTCATTCTTCCTCTCCCTTTATTTCCTTCCTCTCAAATGGGGAAAATTCTAGTAATATATTTAGCAAAACCTTCAACTTCTCACTGACAATTTACAGATCAGAACAATTACACACTGCTGATTCACTGTGACAAGAGACATTTACTCTTGCTGCTGACAGTACAGATGTTTTCTAGCATTCATATCTGTGTGTGGTTATTGACACTGTGCACTGATGCCCCTCTAGTTGGGCTGGTTCTCTGGCTGATGTTTCCCTCTTACAACTAGCAGTATCTAGTGTGAATAAAACCGTGGAATACTGAGAGCTAGCAGCTTTTTATTTCAGAAATAACTTTCATTGTAAACCTCAGAAAATGTTCAGACAACATTAATAAAGTCTTAACAGCCTGTTAGCAAAATAAGTAAATATTTTCTTAAGTAATGAGGAATGGTGCAACACTTAGAGGCAATTATTTATTACTATTCCCAGATACAGCCAGTCACCCATTAACCGAGCAAATCAATCCTTCATTTTACAGCATTTACCCATATGCCTGTATATACTGCCATCTGTAAGGGAAGGATTTAGATATTAGTAAATATTTTATAGACATTAAGATTGCCTTATTCTGACAAAAAGGGAAACTTTGATAGTTTTATAATAATACTACAGAAACTAATTTGAAGCTCTCCTAGTTCCTAATTTCAAACACACTAACAAGAGTTAATAATACTTGGTTTTTTTCCTTTGTAACAAACTATATAAATTCACTGCCCCAAGATTTGAGGATGAAAAAACACAGAAGGATTCTGCAAGGCCTGGAAATTTACATGATTGTAATGGACAATGGTGCTCTAGTTAATTTATTTAAGATACTAAAATTCCCATCTGTCGGACTTCTATGCTAGATGTTACTGCCCTCAAAGCAAAAGAGAACATGTTCCAGCGTTCAAGCCACCCAGTTCCTAGCGCTCTTTATTAACTCAAGCCATAAATGAAAATTACACTAACACACCTATCTAAAGCATTGCAGTCAACGTGCAGGTACGTGTTTGCTCTTGCCAGTAAGTCACAGACAAGCAGAAAGAAAGGCTGAACAGCTGCATACAGGCATCAGGAAAGGAGATGATGATCTTCAAACAATGCAGCAGTGTGCTCCCGCACTCATAAATAATATTCTGTGCATGTGCTTGACTTCAAGGCAATTTTAACTTTAGGAAAACAGACAAACTACATAAACAATACCCAAGTGGTAGACAATAGTACTATTAGTACTACAGAGCAGCTATTCACTATGATTTCCAAAACAGTAACTACCAAAGTTCAGTCCCCATGCTCTAATGGGTCAGCTGCATCCCATGTAAAGCAGCAAAAACAACAGCTGAAGTCCTGGGTGTGCAAAGACATTTCATTTACCTGAGTTAATGTTTCTGCCAACACCGGCTCTATGTGGGATAAAGAAAGATCCAATTCAGAGAGGATGGGTTAAATCTCCCACAAGGAAAAGAGGTTTGCCTCTTTATCTAAAACAGCAAAACCTAGCAACTAAAATGAGAGCATTCATCTTTCCAAAGGAGCACTATTCTTCCAAAAAGTGAGACAGGAAACATTTTAAGTTCAACAAGACATTTCAACAAACAGGAGACTGCTGAAATGCAACAAAACTGACACACTATATATATGTGTGTATATATACGTATGAACGACTAGAGATGCATGTTACATTTACAGCTGCTCTTCCATCCAATCATTTAAGTTGCTTCTACAGAGTGAAAGCATTTACACATTTCCAGTGGTCTGTAACATCATACTGTAGAAAAAATAAACCCCTCTGGGATTGAATTAGAGGATACAGTGGTTCACAAGAAAGGATCACTAAGTTAATGTTACTGCCCTTGTTCTTTGTACAATTTCTTTCCAAAACCATATCCCAGCAGCCTGGGTGTTCATTGTGTAGCACTTACTGTTGCTGGACTTCAGGTCACGGTGAATTATGGGAACAATTGCTTCTTCATGCAGGTAGTTCATTCCCCTCGCAATCTGTACTGCCCAGTTCACTAGTATGTCAGGAGGTATCCTTTTACCAGACAACACTCTATTTAGTGATCCACCACGGGCAAACTCCATGATCAAACAAAGATTAGGTTCCTTCAAACACACGCCCCTCAGGGCAATGATGTTGGGATGCTTTAACATTGCAAAGAGCTTGGCCTCTTGGCGGACATTCTCAATGGTCTGGCTGATGTCCTCATCAGGATCATAGCGAGCTGCCTTCACAGCAACCTCATCTCCTACCCATACAGCTCGATACACTTTTCCGAAGCCCCCTATGCCAATGATTTCCTCCAGAACAAGCTCTGAGAAGTCGATCTCCAGGACTAGGAAAAGAGGGAAAAAAAAAATATGTAAACATTTAGCAACTGTGCAGTCTGAACACTGGCTCAGCTGAAGGTCCCTGTTGCTCAGCCTCACTCTTGCAGGAAGGACCAATTTTCACTCCAAAACAATACAAATGAAAGCAGTAGTCCCTTCTGACAATCTTACACTGACAAACAATATGGTAAAACAGATCGTGCAGTATTATAAAACCTGTATGAAGTACTCACTATGAATGGTGATGAATTTTACCTAATATTGGCAAATGACACAATAAAATAGCCTCCTCTTACCACACTTAACCCCTTCTAACACTGACAGCCCCCCAGTGACATTACAAGATTCCAGAAAAGAACGAAAACTCACTGACTTCACTATACAGTGCTTAATGCAACACAACTAAAATTTAACACAAAAAGCATCTGCTCCTGCATTTGTCCCTTATTTGAATGTCTCTTATTCAACTGCCACTAACAATCTTTCAGTCTTTCCAAAATCATGCTCATTCTTCCACACTTCTACAAGTATTGCAGATTCGTTACCCAATTCTGACATTACTGACAGTAGTAGTGTGACAAACAGATGGATCAGACCACATATTGCTAGCTTTGCATACATAGGAAGAAAAACGTTGTTTTGATTAATGCCCACTACATTTGCATCACAGAAAATATATGAAATCACAGAATCAGAATTTTCCATTCCCATGCACTCACAGCTATACTTTATAGTCTGTCACAGTAACCGATGGCTATGTGGTGTTGTGCAGTAAAAATATACATATGCAGATGTCTTAATTCAGCATATAAATTTTATCTGGAGCACAAATGGTGAGGAAATTAACCCTGTACAACTGTACACAGGTTATGCTCACAAATGGCCAAAAGAACCTATTCGATACTGACAAATATAGAATGGGAAATCCACATACTGACATGGTTGTATTTACAGTAGTGGTAGGCCACTGGTGAGACACCACTGATGTTATTCTCTCTGATGAAAAAAATACCATAATGCCAGGATTTAAGCAGAAATTCACCAAGACTTTTAATACTTTCCTGCATTTGAAATGCCAAATCTGACATCTGTTCCCCTGCTTTGTCTAACAGAAAGGAAATTAAGTCTGTAATGGACTTACTTGATGTAGGTATTAATACAGAGTACTGTATTATATTACTGCGTTTTCTAGTTATCGATTGTATACACAGAGCCCTCCACTGTTTTCAAAAGAAATTACCCAGTCATACAAGGCAAAGGAGCAGGTTAGAGTCCACTTAAATATTTTCCTTACTCTATTTAAAAGCCTATGTAAAAGTACAAGATATTATCACAAAACTGTATGGAGTTGATACAAACACAGCTGCAGACCTCTGGGGTTTTATGACTGAGTTCTATCTTCCCTGAACATGATTTGTAAAAGCCTGTCTTACTTTTATAAGTCAGTCAAACCTAGGACTTGACTACATCTGGGGATTGTATCATCAACCTTCCCATGCAGTACAGCCAAAGCATACACTACCTTAGCTAGTGTAATAAGTATGCCTGTGCTTTTTTCCTAGTGTTCCATGAACAACAAATTAATGGGAGGCAAGAAAGATTGCTGACCAGGAAAGTCTTCCGAAAGGAGAAAGGACCCTTTCCAGTCCAGAACACAAGAATAATTTGTCTGTTCCTGCGAGTACATCTTTTGGGTAATGGTCTGAACTTCAAGGATTTACATAACAAAGAAGGTTGCACCCCTATAGCAGACTACTAAAAAAGATGAAGGAGAAAATCCTGACTGGAAACACTGAAATTATAGAACAGGACTGTAGTAACAGTAACTCCACAAATTAAACTACTCTGTCACTGAGAATACACAAAAGGAGCTGCACTGGTATTTCTCATTGACAAAAGTGCTAAAGAAATCAGATACTGAGTCTTATCTTCAATCAGAATTTCAGCACTGGCAGAATGCTCACTTAACCTGCTCCTAGGGACGAGGGCAATTAAAAGACAAGCATGTGAGCCGCAATGCCTGATGGAAAGGACGTTCCCTGAACTCCCGACACGCAACACTCGGGTGGCATTCACACGCAGTGCCTTCATGGATTTCATGGATTCAGCAGGCACTGAAGACACTTAGAGCAAGCACTTCCCGCTGGCTCAGCGGGGCACCGGCGCGGCGGTGCTGAAAGGACAGCTCCGGAGCTAAGCGCAGAGCCCGGCCCTGCCTGCACCGGGGCCAGCAAAGAAAACCGAAGACCTGGCAAGCAAAACTCTTTCTGTCTGCTGTGACCCCTATGTTCCACTTCGGCAAGAACAGAGCCCTGCCGGGTGCACAAATTAACTAGAGCAAATCTGGAAGGTGAAACTGCTTCCAGATGGAGTTTAATGTGCTGCACTGCAAGTTGTTTTGCAAAGAAAGTTTTATTTGCAATTATGACCTTAGCTTTACTTTGAAAATGTATGTTTCTTTAAGGCAGACTGGCCAGCTTACCCTATTGGGTAGCTTAATCAGAAAACAACTCCTCATCCTTACATGACTTTTATTTCATTTTCGGAGAGGGTTTTTAGGGTACTTTGTGATGAATTAGTTTTACCAGGCTTGTTTCTTTTTCTTTTTTTTTTTTTTTTTTGCCTTTTAGCTTCCTAGCTATGGAGCTGCATTGGTGCATAAAGTACTTGTTCTTCTTCACCTTTCTAAACAGCCTAACCCATTTTCTAAACTCTTTTTTAATCTGGCAGACCTGCCTTACTGGACCATAAGGGAAATGTTTAACAACCATGTTTTGCCTTAGAATTTAAGAACTGAAGTGTTATCATTCCTCTGAGGACTGACAAGGAATTACAGAGCCTGTAAACCATGAGCCAGTAGCCATCTTGACAAGTGCAAAGTAGGTGCTGTTTAATCTGCATTTATTATACCATACAATTAAGCTATTTAATTCAATCTGCAGCTTGCAAGAGCCCACAGCACAGATGAGGGTCCTTCAAGCTGGCCCACTGCTGACAGCCTTAAGAGGCTACTTTGATCATCCATGGTAACATCACTGAGGTTAAGATTGAAGTACGCTATTTGAATGGCTGGAAGACAGCATGTAATTACTAGTTATAGTACTACAGCTCTCAGTGGGAACAGAATCTCTAGGACTTTACACTCCAAAACCTTCAGTAAACACAAAATAAACTTTAGGAAAGCAACTAAAATTAGCTTCTGTGCCAAAGTGCACGTCAGGAATGACACCTTGCTTTACTCCTGCAAAACTTCATTACTTCAGAGCCCAGTAAATTAACTGACAATAAGCTTCTTATTCCAACAGCTATAAAACTAACATCACCAGCTCTAAAAGTAGGTATCATTCCTTGCAAAGGGATTTTTAACATGAAACTTCAATTCAACCAGCTTTATCCCCCATCCAAATTGCATTGTTTCCTAAAACCAACTACTTTGGCGCATTAAAAACTGACTGGGGAGCAATAAATTCTAATGTCATGAACATATGGCTGATGACTTAACAGAAGTAGCGTGGTCCTGCTGTGTCACTAAAAGTGTAAGATAAGAATAAAATGGGAAGATGCAACTTGACAACTGCTCCTGAACTACCAAACCATAGCAAGTGCAGTAAGGCAGGAGAATCCATAGCTCCGAAGCCTGTACCTAACAGCCAAAACAGGAGGAGAGCTGAGGCTTCAGGAATTTCTGCAGAAATGGTTCTCCTAAGATTCTTAAAGTTAAAACCTAATGAGCATTCACAGTGCATTGGGGAGGAATAATTTACGTATGGTAGTACAGCATGAATGCAAGCACCAGCACTGCCCAGCCTAGTCCCTTCAAATCTGAAAACCAATACTACAAACCAGTGAGGTTTTACCTACATGCTTTCAGTCAGAACACAGAATAAGACAAAAGTTATTAGTTGTATCCTTTGGAGATATGTCCCAGATAGGACAAAGCATCTTTTTACTCCTTTTCTTTTCTAGAAAAGCCCACTAGTCTGAAGATTTTTCTTTGCACCTCCAAAAAAAGCTTCTCTTGCCTGCATTGTCAATAGTGATAAACAGGATCTAGAAACAGTAATTCCACACAGTTTCTCTTTCCACAGTTGTCCATAGTGGCTGAAACAAATGCAGAGATGAAACACCCCTATTCTCTGTCTCCAACAAAGGCTTTAAAACTGTGGTGAAGTTCACAGAAACAAACCAATCCCTTCGTGCCTTCAGCATCACAGCCAAGCAACCCTCAGGTAGGCCCAGATATCTAAACTTGGATGAAACTCATGCACAGTATTTAGAACAGAATTATTAAGAAAACAAAGGGCTAGGGAGGAAAGCAGTAGCACAAGCCAACTAAGGAATTTTAAAGTCAGAAATAATAAGCTTTCGGTTAGGAGAAAGGAAGATACTGAACAAGTATTAGCAGTGAACCAGCACTGCAGAAAGCGATGGCTCCCTACCCTCTCAGCAACCTCTCCTTGAGGATGTTATTCCTAAGGGGGTGTCAGGAGAGCCTCCAGTGACACACACTCCACCCCCCACCACTGCTCAGCCACCAAGCTTCCTGCACTTGGTGGAAATTTATCAGCCCCTGCAAACACAACACTTAACAATGGGAAACTGCTCCCGGGGGCAGTGAAACGCTAACGCCTGAGCGGGGGTCGGAACAGAGAGGTGGCCTGGAAGGCAGAAGGGCACTGGAGCAGCAGGAACGCGGCTGCGGGTGGGAAAGGGACCGGCCCGGCCCGGCCGATTGGGAAGGGCCGAGCAGCCGCATCCCCCTTCCGCTCCCGCAGTAAGGGCCACCACGGTGCCCGCTGTACCCTACCCCCCCCCCCGCCGCTGCGCTCCCCACCGGGCTGTGCCTCCCCCTCCACCCGCGCCAGTCCCGGCTGCCTTCAAGGAGCTCAGGAGGGTCGGGGCTCTCCCCCCACCCCATTCCATCAGGTCCGGTCCCACTCCTCAGCTCTCCCGGACCACCGGGACCAGGTCTCCTCCCCCCTCCTTCCCGCCGAGATACGAGGAGGGGCTGGGCCGAGCCCCCCGCCCCGGGCGCAGGCCGCCTTACGCTGTATAGCGGGGGGCGGCGGGTATCGGGCCCGCAGCTCGGGGCCGCCCCCCTGCACGCCGCTGCTCACGTAGTTGCTGGGGAAGATGCCGACGCGCTGGTCGATCTTGCCAGTCCACCAGCCCTCGTCACCGGACACGTGTGAGTCCCGGGACAGCACCTGCACCACGTCCCCCGGCCGCAGGCTCAGCTCGTCCTCGCCGCACGCCTCGTACTCGAAGACGGCTGTCCAGAGCGGCCCGCCGCCCGGCGGCTCCCCGCCGCCCGCGCCCTCCTGGCTGAGCTCTGTGAGGGGCTCCATGGTGAGGCTGCTCCATAGGGGGAGGCGCCCGCGGATGCCGGGCGCTGCGGGGGGCGGCGGAGCCGGTACCGCCGCCTATTGTTCATGCGGCCCGGCGCCTGAGGAGGGGGTGGTCAGCGCCCGGTGC